>JAOXYL010000055.1:17426891-17437442 GCA_028564955.1 Terapon puta
GCTCGAATACAAAATCGTCATCGTACATAAAAGAAAATGTACATAAATAAGCAGTTTTGGATTCATATAACGGGACGTATTTTACAGTGGTGATGCATTGTGCTGTTAAAATATAATTGCAGCCGCATTAAGTCGACACAACGACTCGGTGATAAATAAATTCAGTTGTTTACAGGCCGAGTTGTCACATCCTTGTGAGTTAAGGATGTAATAAATATCACAGAGGGCTCAGTGTTTGCTTGGTGCCGTAAAAAGGTCGCGCTTTGGAGATTTCGGGAGTGTCTAAAAATAAAATACCTTATCAAGGTTAATGCATAATTAATGATTGGTCATTTTACATAAGGGGCAGGAATTATCTTTCTCCCTGCCCTTGCCAATCATCTCGTGTCACGACAGAAGGTTCAGCCCATCCTGTGCGTCTTGTATATCAGCGGGTGACCGATAACATTAAAAATCCTGCCCGCGAACGATCACAGCGTCTCTGGAGAAACAACAATAACTGTCTAGAGTTCAGTTTTTTTCCTTTATTCATCCGCTTTGCTAACCAGTTGTTCCATCGTGGATGAAATATTGCCTTCGAGAATGTAATCAATGCCAGACGAAGGGGCAGGAAAAGTTAAAATTGCAAATATTTCTTGTTAATTGTGTTAATATACCCCACTCAGTTAGTTAGGAAATACTTTAAAAGGAAAAAAATGGCACACGTAGGACAAATCAGCAGTGTTAAATGCAAGATATCCATTATTGTATCCATTATAGGATTACTACCTCGTATAAATCTTTATTATTTTTTCACCAAGAATTGATGACAGCACAACAAACCTTACAATAAGAATGAAGCTGCATAAAAAATACAGCACACATTCACATGCCTCCATGTCTCTGCTCCAAAAGCGGATTTTTTCACACAGAAAGAACATGATTATTGACATCGTGATGACGCATAAGGATGGCCTCATCGGAGCATCCATCTTATTTTGCATGTATCTGCATTCTGTCGGAGTCCTGAATTCAGATGGGAAATTGGCCCAAGAATGAGGCGGTGATTGCTGACCACCCCATATGTTTCCTGTCATAGAAAACTTCAATAATCTAAAGAGCATCTGTCAAAAAATAATACAGTCAGCAGGAGCTGTCCATTTCCATTTGTGAGCAACATAATGCTACCATCCGAGAGCCGGCGGGAAGCAAATAGTATGACTTCTGGTTGTGTCGAATTTATGAATCTTTAAGTGGTACTCTGGGTCACGCCGGCAATACTAATTGTGAAATGTTTTCATGAGACAAGTGCAGCCGGTGTTTAGTTTCCTGGATCAAAATGGTGATAAACTCAGTGCTTGAATGGATTCTAATGTAGATAAAAATGCCTGGAAAGCAATAAAAGTACTACAAAATTAAATTTAGAATATAAGTGACCAATAATGCGGTGTTTGAAAAGACACAACGCTCATGTAAAAACTATTTGTCTGCAGACGAGCGAGACTTTTTATTCTACCTTTCAGACTAGTTTTATTCAGAAAGACGTGTTTTTGAGCACACAGTGTCTCTCAGTGAGTTTTTTTTAGGCGCTCACTCTTGGGAGCTGCCCAGTATAACCAGCCTTGAACTGTTCGCTTCGGAGAATTTCCACAGGAGCAAAATGGAGTAACTTGACTTCTTCCTCTCCTGCTGTCCCTGTGCGGTTGTGGTTTGTGTTGAAACGTTGCTGGATACCACACGAGGGGGCATTCAGCTCTGCAAGAAATCAAGAGGACGTCAATTCTGCATCAACTTCCTCTTTCTGTAGCTTACTTACACTTTTCTAAACTCCCCCGTGTCACCGTGCTTTATGTCTCATCCAGCTAATTGTAACATAATTTGAATTATCAAGTCATTACCTGCTCGTAGGACGTGTAGACACGTGCTTCCCAAAGACGCCCCCCCCCGAGAACATGAGCGCCATCTCGTCCTGTTTTATATGACAGCACATCTCGCTGGCTTATGTCACAGCTGAGCTCATGTTAATTGGTGTCAGTGTGCAGACAAGGTATCAAATGAATCACCCAGAACATACTTAAGATATTTTTTAATGAGTAATACCACATTCTCACAGCCCTTTTTTTAGGTCCAGTTTAATTTTCACTCTTTTTTTCCTTTTTTTTTTTTTTTTTCTTGACTTCACAGAATGAAATATTTATAGCAGGATGTCCGTGACGCTATCGGGATGTCTGACTCCATCTAATACAGTGGGGAAAAGTTTCAAATGATGTGGGGCAATTATCCATTATAGATTAATTAAACTTGCCAGACCTTTTGTAATCTAAATCTAATTGACTCATTAGAAAATAAATTGCACAAATTAATGGTCTGGAGAGTGCGCGGACGAAAATAAAACATTATTTTACGCCGCTTTCGGAGCAGAGGAGCTTTTGTTTAACATAAAGCTCCTTACATGGAAAAAAAACACAGGAGATGGAGATGGGTATCGATAAGTTTCATGAGATTTTAAAAAAAGTCTTTTGATTGATTTCTCCTGAAGGCGTCTCCAATCAAAGCAGCTTTGCTAAACTTTCAAAATGCATTGAAGCAAATTGTATTTACACATCGCTCGTTGGCCATCCCTAAGCTGCTCATTCCTCTTCAAACTGCACCGTCTTCATTAAAACCGAGTGTATATTTCACTCTGCCACCGCGGTCAGGATGCTGTTTGACGTGTATGATTAAAATAGAAGAAATGGATTTTCGTTAGTCTCCCCGTTAATGAAAGCCAACAGAATAATTGACAATGTGCTCTCAGCATCCCGAGATCCTCCACTTACGTCCCCCTACGGTCGAAAGCCCCTCAATATTTGAATAAACATAAATGAGGTGCTGCTAACAGGAAATCGACGGCACGCATCTTAAAATACAGTGATATATTAAAGGGCCATCCGGAATGAATGGACGCGCTATAGAAAGCCATTATGAGCCCACCATTAACAGTGCATCATTTTTAGAAACAAGCCGATCAGCACTTTTAGAGATGTAACTGCCTTCCTGGTGGAGATAGATGGCCCCCTGTATTCATTATCATTTGGAGATGTGTCAAGTTGCCTGCATCCACAATGCATTAAAGTACAATAAGGTGTTATTTTTAATGGCCGAACAACATAATGTGCTCCTATAATGCACATAACATGATGTGAAATACAGTTATTTATCGGGTCACTGCACGAAAATGGCAGTTAATGCGTTTCATATGGACGTTTACAGGCGGCGTGCACGTGCATTCGCTGTGCGACCGAACTAATGAAAGAGCTTCAACATGAGCTGGTCTTTGCTTTGTTTTCACTCTCTTAATTCGCAGATCACATCTTACACAACACGTCTGATTAAAGCTTTTTATAGATTTTGTCCAAGGGGACAGGAAATCAGTTTTTTTTTTTGTGTGTGTGAGTGGTTTTGCATCCATTCACATGCAGTTAATGGTGCCTGTATGTTCACATATACATTAGTGCATAATGGGTGCAGGACAGTGGCAGGTATCAGGGATATGTGAACCATGCATGTTTTTTTTCTTTCAGGGCAGTGACAGATATTCACAAATACCATTATTTGCGATGCGAGCAGTGTTATATATTTGTTCCCAGGCATTTTTTGACAGTTAGCACATATAAAAAACAGCTTTCAGGGAATACTTAAGCTGCAGTCAGTGTTTCAAGGATATATGAACAAGGTGGTTTTGTCATTCTTTAGCTTTTTCTTGCAATCACATTGTAAAAAATGAAATAAGGAAGCATTATTGGACACTTCTTAGATTGTTTCGAAGTCTACACTTCCAAACAGGAGGTCGGATGTGGTTTATGGATGTTTGTCCACAGCAGAAATTGGAAACGTTAGACGACGTCTTGAGGGTGCCATAACTGTCAGTGGTGCTCCAGTAAAGTGCATATCCCCCCCCCCCAAAAAAAACAGCCAGCATACCTGGAAACTGTGTGTTTGCTTTGTTATTATGTCATCCTGTGGAGGTTAACGGCGGAAAGTTTTGAATTTGTTGCATAAGACGATAAAATGTGGGTAGAAGCGGAGAGATGTCGACGCTTTCTGCTGCATAAATAAACGCGGATGTTTGTGGAGGAACGATTTTTTTAAAAACGGAGAATCGTACGGCAATCACGGCTTGGACCTGGGTGCAGAATTGCATCATTTGCATAAGAGCCCCTGGTACCTTCTCCCAGTACCTCCTAGTTGTGCGGCGAACGACAAGGGGCCTCCCGGTTGATTACAAGGGGCCTGGGAGGCACACACACAATGATTCATGCAATCTTACTCATCATTTTCACGGGCTCGCCTCCATCATGCCTCTTATTAAACAGACGACGACGCACTCAACAAATTAACTGCGTGGAAGCGTTGTTTTTCTTTTTAAACATCCCAAAACTTGCATTATATTGAAATGTTTATGGCTTAGGTTAAAAAAAATAACACTTCACAGAACTGATGTTTGCACAGTCGTTTACAAAATGTGGACTTTGCCCAACATTCAGGAAGGATGTGCTCACAAAAGACACCACACACACACACATAAAAAAAAGAGATATCATCCCATTTATACAGCTCCTAAAGTTGAACAAAACCTTGCAGATATGAATCATATTTTCAGGCGTTTGCAAAGCTAGCACAGGTCATCTTCTGCACCTAACCCAATTTTATAATTGTTGAGAGAGAGCTGAGCCAGAAAGAGAAAGAGAGAGTAAAAAAAAAAAAAAGCAGATAGAATAGGAAGCTCGCTCTGTGTGTGGAGGTAGAGAGGGCCAAGAAATCTGATGAATGATTAAAACGCTTATCTAGTTGCCAAACTAAAGAAGAAAAAAGAAAAAACTCTCCCCGGTGTGCGGACGTATTCTCACTGCTTCACTCCATCTTCCCTCTAACTCCCCCCACTGTATCTCCGGCTCCTCCCCTGCCGTTCCACCGCTCCTAAATCAGATTGAGAGTCATAGATCACCAGAGACTTCACAATAATTTATATGCAAATCGGATGCCATCTATTAGCCTTTCACTGAATCAGTTTAGATTATTGGAGAAAACAGAGCAACGCCTGCACCTGATCTTCTTTTACAGGCTTTCCCCAAAGTGGACGCGTATTGTCGCGGAGCCTTATTTTGGACGCCGCCTTTTTAAAGAGATTCACCCACGACTCGTGATGCGACGTGATATCTTCCCCCTCCCTCCCCCGGGGTTCATCTGACGGATGCTTGGAGATGTTAGGAATTCAATTTAAGATTAACATAGCACTAAATCATTTTTTTTAAAAGGCGCTCACACAGATGCGCATACGCAATAGTGGAGGGTGTAGAATTGCATATGAAGGGACGCAAGAGGGAAAAAAAAATGAATCAGTTACATATGTATTTATGTGAAAACACAAATAAATAACAGCTTCCACCCTGAAATACTCACGGGGCATTGAGGATGTTTTGCCACACACTACGCCATTGTTTCTGTGTACCTGTGCAGATATATTTGGCTCATATTTTCCCACACAGCAATAATATTGTGCTGTTGTTACAAATGATGGCTAGTTTGGATGAAGGCATGGGAGAGTAATGGGTTAGGGTGCCGCATCGCTGCTAATTAAATGACGGCGCGCAGGCAGATGAGAGAAATGCTTTAATTTTTCAAAGGTGACATGCAACCAGGAACATAATGTGCCAGCTATCAGCATACATAACAGGTAGAGAGGCATCAGCTGACAGGTTTTCTAATGAAGGGCTGGAACGCCGCGATGTTTTATCCATCTGCTGTCAGATCGTCTGGCCAAACATGTCAAAGCATTCGCACCGTTGCCGTTGTGTCCCGGCTACTGATGTTTACCTTCATCATCGCGTGTCAGTACACAGTGGCCTACCCCTTCCAATTATTTGTTCAATTACCGAGACACAACACATACTGTACGGGAGGCAGTGTCAGAGCATTTTGAAGATGGGAAGTTTTCGGAAGTGCCAGAGCCCAGCCGGAGTGGAAACAGTGAAGTTAAAACAAAAAAAACATGCAGCTGCTCCAGGGTAAAAATTTAAATATCGTTCAGTTATATTATGTCACATAAAGATGTGCAGTGACGACACACAACATCAAATAAAGGGAATATTTGGATTTATTTAGGCAGTTTGATGTATTCAAATAGCTCTTTTTGGCCAACAAACAGTGCAAAATATTAACTTTAACAGGCAGAATCACACAAAACAGGAGTTAATTGTTTAAATGTATGAATCTTTGCTACGTTTTCTTGAAAAAAAAACATGCAAATTAACTTCCTGTATATCAACACAAGAGTGAATTTTCTGATTATAGTCTGTAGCGAACAGTGTAAGCCGTGCTCTTATTGAAATTCAATCGTAAACCTCGCTTATATTGGTCAGTTCAATGATTCACCAGCTGGACCGAAGCCTCCGCTCATTTTTCTATTGATTGATTTACTGATTGATTTTGCCCAATGGTCAAGGAATAAATCAGCCTCCAAAGCATCCAAGCATGTATACGATCACGTGTGATATATATATAAAAATTACATTTTTTTATGATGCTTTTATGATATACTGTTTGGATTCGCACTGCAGTAAATGGCATCACACTGATATACACAGGCAGCCGCAGCCGCCCACAGGAGGTAAACATGAAGTGTGATATCAAGGACAAAGGTAATGTTCAGGATAAACATTAAAGATGTGCAGTTATGTCGCTTACAAAGTGACCAATCAGTGTGTGGTTTATGTTTTCTGCCCAGAGTTAGGAAGAAAACTGATGATTATCTGAGAATGGAGACTTAAATCTGAGTTTTACAATCTCGATCCTGTGTCGCTTTGCAGAAAAAAGGCCACGAGGTCTTCTTGCTTTTCACCAATAATGCAGCTTAACATCTCAATAACTGAATCTGAATCTCTTTTTAAATATTACACAAGATGTCACACATATCTGACAGTTAACTGGTGTAATGTCAGAAGTGATGTGACATCCAGGAGAATCAGATTTGATTCGTGAACGTTGAGGAATCCTGACAGGAGGCCGCTCCTCTGCAGGGGTTTGTTTTACAGTGTTGTGGTATGTTAATGTGGCGTCCCCAACACAAGCGCAATCTCTCGCTTTGCTTTGTAATACTTCTCAAAGCAATATTAATCCTCCGCACAAAGCACTACTGTGCTTCTTTTTATAGCACGAGGTAGACCGTTTTCAGTAATCATAGTTGTCCGTGTGATGTGTGAACTCTTTTCTGCAGCAGCTTATCCATCCTCCTTGGGCAGAAGGAGGAAAAGAGAAAAAAAAAAAGAAAAAAAAAGGCAATGTTATTTTTCAACTTGAGTCATTTGTGCTACTGGTGCATGGTGCAGTTGCAATGATTCATTTTAAAAATTCAATTTTGCAGCTTAAACACTATCTGAGTGTAATGGGAACAGGAATATTAAGCATTGCCAAATTAAAACTATCCATAACACTGATTAAAAGCACCGCTCCGAACACACGCCCGCACGCACGCGCCCGCAAAAGAACAGCGAGCGTTTCCATTGTGCCGCCGCTGACATCTTTATTTTAATTCAGAAAGATTCGCAAAGCAAAAACCATTAGAGAGCAGACCGTCAGGGGAGATACTTAGCTTCGCATTCAAGGCCCGGTTTGTATTCTTAATGGCCAGTTATTCAGAAAACTCAAGTTGTTTATTGTCCTTGTGTCACTTTGAATGTTTCTTTGGAGTTTTATGTATGTCACGCCGCTCGCAGTAATCTCCTTTGAACCGCCAGTCATTTGAATCATCTCATGCTCTTTTGAATACGAGGCACATAAGAAAGTGTTTAAGAGAGTCTGTCTCACACGTAATTGAACTGACCTTTGTGTCTGCACATGAGAGTCATTTATATAAATATATATTTTTCCTCAACATCAACAGAGAGCACAGATATTTCATTGCCAGTTGTGAGTGTTTTTATTTCTCTTATCTTCAAAAAAAAAAAAGCATACTATGTTCTTCACGGACACTTAATTAATTTGCTGCTTATTTATTTGATAATGCCTGAGGAAAAAGTGTCTGTAAATTAACGTCTGTGAGAAAGAGCTTCCTGACATCCTGTTACATGGCGGTTCAGAGAAAACAGTGCACTTTCTTTCTTTTTTATTTACTGTATAACCTCCCCTAATCTGGCTGTTTGACCAAATATGCTGGAGCACTTACAAAATGTACAGTGTGCTTGAAAAATGAGCGAATAAATCACTGGTGAGTACGGCTCATTGAACAGATCCTTGGCAATTTGAAAAACAGTCTGTGTCCTCTCCTGTTTGCTGACTTTGATGAATTTCTGCTACATCAAGCAGCTCAAATTCAGACTGATGTGTTATTGATATATGTGCGAGGGTGATGCGTTTACCAGACGAGGGGGGAGGTTGCGGGGGAAAATGTCAAGCGCGAATTAACGTTATGACACGATCGCGTGGCCGTCGGAGGAAGCGAACTGCGAACTCGCCCGGTCGAACTTTGTGTTCGCGAGGATATAAAGATATAAAGTGATGGAGACGTCCAGCTGTGCGTAAATATCCGGGAACAACAGGCAGCATAGTAAACACAGAGCCGGCTCCTTCATGCGTATCTTCGCTTTAGATGGATGTTTAAATGTGATCAAGCAGTGTGGCGCCTTCATCAGACCCCCACAATAACTGTGTGTTTGTATTTCTCTGCTGACGTACGACTTCATATGTTTCTATTTCCTGCAGCTGTTGTATTTACGTTGATCTCATTGAGCATCAAAGTCAAAGTTTTTCTTCTCTGGTTTCTCTTTAGCAGCCGGCAGTAAGATCTTCCCTCACTATATCAACTCTTAGAAAAGTCCCCCTCACATCATCACTTATGGCCCAGTAGAAGTCTGTTAGTGTCTGTATCTGCAGTGTGTAGGACTCCATAAAAATTTAAGGGATCGCGCTCACTTGGGACCGCCCGAAGCTTTGAGCCGGGGACGATGGGGCCAATTTTGAATTTTGTGTTCACGAACCGCAGCCCACAAATCCTGCTTGTTACCGCTTCAAGTTTTTTAAGGAGGTTTTACGTGTGAATCCGATGGCAGTGCTGCTGATTATTTGCCTTACTGATGAATCTCAAGTTTCCTCCAACGTCTCGTGGCATTTAAAAAAAAAAAAACACATTTTCTAAATATAAGAATATCACATTTCCTAGATATGCAGGGGAGTTCCTGCCCAAATTAGCTTTTTACTGTTGAGAAAATTCCTCCTGTGTGAGATTCACTTAAACTATTTCCGGACTCCTCTATCTCCTCAGATTAAATGTCCTGGAAACGCTGAGTTATGATTAAATTCAAAAGGTATCAGCTTCCCGCACAATATATCGGCGACAGTCGTCTCGTTTTGAATATATTGACATCCACCTTCAAAAAGCGCCTTTCAGCCAAAGACAAATTCCTGTGCCGGGTGGTAAAAAGGTCGTTAAACAGATGAAGTCTCTTTGAAAACATGAAAGCTTTTATCAGCGAAAAAATGATATTGTTGCGTCGGCGGCTTGACTGAAAATGACACCTCGTGAGGTTCACTTGGGTGCGAACGTGCATTATTCAGGATATTTTGGCTGTCAGTCTGCTTTGCTTCCCCCCCCACTCCACCCCCAACACACACTTTCTCTGTCTCCGCCCATAGCCGTCGCTCAAACCGTCTGACTTTGCAGAATCCATCAAACTGTTTTAAGGTTAATGGTTCGGGAGGACGGAGGCCAATGGCGGCGCGGCGTTTGATCAGGCGTCCCGCGCTGTTTTGCACGCCCGACCACGCGCCTTGTTAGCTCATAACCTCTACAGAGAGGCTTTTTTTTTTTTTTATCTGCGGCTTTTTCTGACCACAGAAGGCTGTAACGTTAATTAAACAGGATGGTGGATCAAGACGACGGCGATTCACCCATGTTGAAATATTCTCTCTGTAAACTCCGACATCGGGGGCTTGCGACCGATTGTTAAAATCACGATCTGCATTTTATTTATTTATTATTTTTTCCCCTGAGTAATGATCACACGTGATCTAAGGTTTGAGCCTTTTCAAGAAAATCCCCTCCCACTCTCTGACATACCCGTAAAGCAGCACAGAGGACTGTATCGGTGCGAGCATATGAATAAATAATGGAACCCTGTAGCTATCAAAAGACCACCAGTCTGGATGCTGAATGACATTCATTTCATATGCTAGTCAATAATTGCCCATTGATTTAATTTTTGAGAAGGGTAATTTAAAGTAAAGGATTTTTAAGCATTTAAGCCCGCCTCCTTCCCTCTCTCTCTCTCTCCCTCTCTCTCTTCGTCTTTTTACTTATTTATTCAGTGACGTGTTGTTTGTATATTCATTTCACGCTATTGAGGTTAGCAAAATTAAATTCGCACCCAAACACGATGTGTTGAATAATCGGGCCTGGTTGAGTTTTGAACATGAATCACAAAGGCTGCGAGTCAAGAGGAGCCAGGCTGACCTCTGCCCCCCCCCTCAGAGGAACCCCGCCGGGAGCTCAGCGCCTCTCCTCCCTCTCTCTCTCTCTCTCTCTCTCTCTCTCTCTCT
>JAOXYL010000055.1:17466952-17477956 GCA_028564955.1 Terapon puta
TACGCTAACATGCTAAGCTAACGTTACACCTGGTAGACAACAAACATGCACATTGTGGATGATTTATGTCTGAAATATGTCATATAAAAATTTATTAGTAGTAGTATTAGTAGTAGTAGTATGATTATGATTATTATTATTATTGTTGTTGTTGTTAGTGTTGTTATAAGAGTTTTACCATTATTAGCTTGAAGCACTACCAGCCTTAGTACAGCCTCACACGACACAATGTGGTTATAGACTATTAGTCTAGTCTTGTTGCCACATCAACAAAAAAATATATAATAATAACCAATAACAGTATCTGATTTACCTTGTTTGTTATTTTTCGTCAGTTTCATTTGTCTGCATCTAAATGTCTGATTGAATAAATGAAAAAAAAAAGGCTCTTAGTATATCTATATTGAATGAAAGCGCAGCAACGTCCTCAAGCTGCGATGATACGTTTGCAGAATGAATTGAATATGAGCGGTACTCCACATTTTATCAGAATAAAACACCAGCAGATAGCCCTCAACAATCATTCATTCAAACTGTGTCTTTCTACCGCAGCACACTGTAAGGCTTACAATATGCTCATGACTTCACAAGTGGACTATCATTTACTTCCACATGCTTCACATTATTCTGAGACTGCTGTTTTCCCCATTAGGGAGATGAATCCATTCGCCGATGATTTGCATAAACACCTGTCAGTGCTTTGTCTCCCACTGATACCTAATGAATTTCAAGCATTGACTGTTCTTTGCTGTTCGCTTCCCCGCCAGTCACAAGATGTCCTTTCCTGACACCGGAGTGTAGATTTTGTCTCACTTTCTTCTTAAAATTGCGTTTGGCAGGTTGGTTCAGGAGCATTCATCCTTCTGTTCATTTGGTTTTTATTCATTCGCTAATGCGTTCTGTGTTCTTTGTTACCACTCACGGCTAATTGGTCTGAAGGATCTATTGATACCACGCTCTCGCTTTTTTCGGCCTGACTCGCCTCTCTTAAATTCAGTTTCTGAACACCAAAATTTGTCTCATTGCACAACTCGTTACGGGTCCAGGATGCACAGCAGAGTTAAATAAACATGTTTTTTTTCTTTTTTTTTGGTAAATATATACATTGTGAATTGCTTTTAGCAGAATTAATTGCCTCGGGAACCTCACACATCCTGCACCCCTTGACATCTCATTTGCATCTCCATAGCTGAAAAAAAAACCCAAAATGAATAAATAAAAATCATTACCTTACTAATACGTTCACAGCATATAGCAAAGCCTATGTGAGTGCACCGGGAGACCAAGGATTCTGAGGTCCCGACGGTGATGAGTGGGTTGCTGCCTCACATAGTTTGTTATAAATACTGCCTCAGACTGACTGGCTATAGGAGCCATGCATCACCTGGGCAGATAGGCCAGTAAAGCGATGATGCGTGTGTCCTTGGCATGGGGGGTGAGAAGGGCTCATAGCTTTTATCTCTGGCAAGCATCAGCAGAGAATAGCCCTCACAAGGTCAGCCTTGAAGGTGAAACATCAGTAGAATGCTTTGCTATCATAATTCATTTAGCGGACGTACTGTAAGTGGCGGCAAGGCATTTGTGCAATTTGTTCGGCTGAATTTTCACCGTTAATAACGTTTGCTGAGAGACATTTGAAAGCTTTGTTCATCGTTTCTTGCCGAGTGACGCAACGGAGCCGGCGGCGGGGGGGGGGGGGGGGGGGGGGGACAAGGGTAGCGCAGACAGACAACAATGCGACAGAGAAAGGGGCTTTGTTCGCATCCGCCGCACTGTTGCTGGGCATTACTGGCTTTTTGGTGTCGACCTCGAGCCGCAAATTTGAAATATGTAGCCTATTTCAAGTGTGATTGAGTGAGGGAAATATAAAACAATTTCTTTTCCCGCTCAGCCCCGCGGCGCTCATCAACAACCTGTGCCACGTCCTGAAGTGTTTCTGTTAGATGCTGAAGTGTTGTCTTGAAAGTAAATGCAATTCTTTGAACCAGTGCGTTAGCAGCAGGCTCATATGGGAATGTTAATGATTATAGATTTTATGGCAGCGGTGAAAAGTTTGGAATCGCCTCCCACAAAAGCACGATTCGGTGCGGTCACATGGCTTGGGAGGATTACTTGAATTATATGAATGGTTTTTCATACTTTGAGGTTGCCGAATGTCCTTTTTTCTTATGAATGAATGGTTTTTAAGAAAAGAAAATGAATGTTTAATACGTGGACAACCAAAATGCAGTGTAAAAGTTCAACCAGAAGGACATTTCAAAGAGCAGAAAGAGACAGATATACTTCTGAGCTGCAGTTAAAAATAAATATAAGGACAAGTTCAGTGGCACATGCTCTAACAAACTGGAGTTAGAAGGTTTGTTAAGAAGTTATTCTTAAAACTTAGCTGACAAAAAAAAGAAATAGAAGCTGAATCGGGTCAGGGTCATCACTATTGGAACTGATTAGACTGCACCAAAGAAAACTGGCTCCCCAAATATTTATTACCCAATTGTGCTTTTGCGGTTCAATAATGATCCAGGGTCATTTACACATTTCTGGGTTAGAAAACAAATCTAAAATCGAAAGTACCTGGCGGAAAAAATAGTTACTATGACTAAATGGACAATTTTAAGAATGTAAATAATAGATCTGATACTGTTTTCATCTTTGTTAAAATAGCAAGTAGTGAAGCAAAGAACAAAAATGTCAATGTAACCAGAATTTCAGCATTTATTCTTCTTCTGTATGTATGTAATAAACACAAAAACCTACATATTTATTATTTTAGAGATGGTCCTTATTACTGATGTTGAAAAGTGATACTTAGATTTTTCAGGTTGTACCAATATTGGTCAATGATGCCAGTTTTAATCTGTTTTTGGCTGTTATATAGGATATATATTGTGTTAGTTGTCAGAATTGTCAGAAACTAAATCATACATCAATCATATCTGCAAAATATTCCCCAAACACATGTGATTTTCTTTCTACAGTGTAGCAACTAAAGCATTTCGATATTAGGCAACATAAATTTGTTGAGGTTATCAAGTCGTCGGTTCACAGCCACAGGCACATGCACATAAAACTACTCCGTTAGAAATAATAGATATTTTGTATTTGTGGGCTCATAATGAAAAGGGCAACACTGAACATCAAAACTAAATGTTGTAGGTTTATTGATTTTTGCACATTTTCTGCCAATGGGTGGGGATATGCTCTCTAAGAATAACTGAATTGCTGTCAGATCAGTGAACTGAAAACCCCAAATGAAAATTTCTGTCTATAATATTTGTTACGACGGGCGTTAAGGGTTAAAACTGCTTAAAATGACAAAAGGAAAAAAAAAAATAAAGCAGATTTAATGATGGTAATTTCTGTGTACATATCACAGTTCTAAGAAAAGACACTGAGAAATAAAATCAAACAAACAGGGGGGAAAAAAGGAACCTCTGTCGTACAAGTCGCTCAGATGAATTAGCGCTTGATCTGACTGAGGAAACGCAGTGGGGTCGAATTAGAGGGGCAAAAGGAAGGTGACGGCATTTGGCACAGGCTCCGTGTTTGCTTAGCGGTGTAGTCAAAGAGGCTCGAAATACAGCAGATGGCCAAACAATAACCAGAAGCAAAATGTGCCGTCCTGAGAGGCATAGGATGAAAGTTGTTGGAGGAGCTGGCATTCGGTGGCTCCCCTTCACCAGCGCCCGGCCTTTTTGATGTGTTCCTCCCTGTGGCTGTGGTCATTCTGAACCAATAAATCATGGTGACAATAAATGCTGTGACATCTGCCACACAGCATCTGATGGCTGACAAAAGTCATCTGTACCCTTGATCTGTGAGGGGAGACGACAAAAATAATGTGCTGCGGCGAGCCAATGAAACGAGCCACCCCACGCTCGCTACGGCCGATATTGGCAGATCAGTCGGTAAATTACAGCAAATTGAATCGACATTTCTATTCTCCGTTAGTAATGCCACTACCGCTCAGTTTTGACCTTGACAGTAAGGCTGACGATCATAAAGGCGCATTATAACAAAATATTCCTCAAAATTATGAAAGAAATAACCTTTTTCTACAACTTGATTTCTTCATTGTAGAAAAAAACCCACCATTTTAACACCAACCGCTGTAGTGTTTTGGGTAAATTAGTATGTATATTAATGAAACGTTGCTCTTGTTCCATACGTTTGCCGTGCAGATATGTGCTGTGTAGAGGCGAAGAAGAGCAGCGACTCCATGATGAGGCTCTCCGGCACAGAGGGAACAGATGGGGTTGAGGAAACACCTGGGCATAGGGTTACACATTGTAAAGCCATCGAGTGCACAGCCAGTCTGTCGCCCAGAAATAGAGGGACTACGAGGGATAAGGAGGAGAGGCGTCACGATGCCTGGGCTCCAGCCTCTGCTGTTTACAAGTACATATTATTCCCGTCTCAGCCTGCTTACTGAAATAAGACGGTTTCTGGTCGAAATGGCGAAGCGCGACTCGCTTAAGCTCGTACTGCGGGTGAAACAAGTCGGCATTTTATGTATCGCTTAACTAAGCACACAAACTCCAAGTTGAACAGTGCTGTGGGCACTTTTTTTTTTGCCGAAAAATGCACAGATTACTACTGGGATTGCCATTTTCCTCTCGCATTTGTACAGCAGTGCCCGCTGCTCAAATGGAGAGCCAGCAGCTGAATATTTTCATGTCTTCTTGCTGACTCCCAGCTCACTCTCTGGGTGGGGAATACGATGTTCGCTGATTTATTCATATAAACAGCAACAGATGTATTGAATGTTAAAAAAAAATAAAAATAAATCCCCCCCCCCAAAAAAAAACAGCTTGACCTGACCTCATGGTATGGCTCAAAGCTGCTTCCAGCGAGTATCAGCATTGGTCAGTGTTGTTCTGCGCTTAATAAATATGCAGCGTTATTCACTTAAATCCAATAGCCACACTTGGGATAGCTAGTTCACTTAGCTATCCAGGTGATTGAAACAACAGGACTGGAGTAATGGGATTCAGCATGAAGCAAAAAGCCTACGTTGACACGCTTTTGTTGAGATTTATGTCAACCCCTCATGTATAATTCACAAATATCCACTCATTTTCACTGCAGTTTTAATCATGATAATATTTATATTTTGCTGACTTAAAAAAAAGGAAGCAACAAAAAACAAACATCCATCCTGTTGCATGAACTTCGCCTAAGCGAAATCCCAAGCAGATGAATTTACGCATAGTTTTATAAAGTAGCAGTTCCGTGCCATTACGTTCACCTCGGTGCCATCCATCAATAATGTCAAGCATTACTGGACCAATTTATTAAAAGGATCTGTATTCAAAATGCTGTGAAAACCAAGATAAAAAATGTCACTTCCGTTGAGCATAGTGATACATCATGAAAGCCGTCTAAATACAGTATTCATTTAGGGAAGAGTTACTGTACAATGCGCCTCAAGTTAAAACCATCCCTCTGCTCCCTTTCACGTTGGAGCTATTGATGAATACCTCCTGGTCAATCCTCCACCTTTGCCGTCGCTCCTCCTCTTTAACCCCCGCTCGTTTATTTCCAGCACATCACAGATAAGTTGCACATTTTCACAGCGGCAGTGTTCCTATAACAGGATGTACAGAATAGGAAATCACTGGCGGTAGGGCTCCCACGGGGCTGCGGGACAAAAGTGGGATAGGTCGGCGCCGTCAAGGGACCGCCGGTATTTGATATTTCTGTCTCCATCTCGAGGGTTGAAACTAAACAGACTGTGTCCCACGACTTGGAAGAGTTCTCAACTCAAATAAACAAAGCATTCATTTACATGCATTAATATTAAGTGAAACTGTCGGTTTCTTAACAAGGCTACCAGCGTGTGCTAGGTGTTTATCACAGAGATGATGATACAAAAGTTCATTGTTAAGAGGTTACTTCTTGATCTTGCCACATGTCTTTTAAATGTATATTTATGAGGACCCCTGGCACTTGAAAGCAAGCCAAGTCGAGCCCCAAGCACGTAATTCCCCCTTAATTAATGTATTTATTCAACAGCATGTTCAAGCATTGGTGTGCCCTCTCTTTTCAAACTGGCCTTTTTGAAGATGTTGTTATGCACTTAATAGCTAAGATGCACATTGTTTTCATTTCTGTTCCAGAGATAACAACAGCGCCTATTTCCATTTTGCAAGGACAGGGAAGAACATGTGATTTAAGATATGCATAAATAGAGACTTAAATTAAGTGCCAGAAATAAATATGTGCAAAGGAGGAAAAAGAAACAGCTTTCTGGTGGGAATCAGAAATGGAGCGTGAAGCTTATGAAACAGCAATGCCACAGGCTCATACAATTATCTTTCAATTCCCATGGCAAAGCAGTGTTATTGTTCCAACAATATTTTCTGCTGAAAAATTTCTGTGAAATTGTTACCAATTTACTAGAGGATCTATTGCATCAGGGTCATGCATTGTTAATAGCGAAGACTCTGGCGGGGTGGAAGCAGCCCTGAGTTGACGGAGGTTCGGCCCGCTGAGGTATTGTGAATAAAACAGTTCACCTGTTGGATGTGCTGAAAGACGGAAACAACTCCTGCTGTGATTCCAATTTTCAGAAGTCACAAAAGAGCACAATGCACTGTGAAAGACAAGTGACAGTATTAGCATACCTATTGAGTGTTACTTTACAGTTTTTACTAAATCACCGGTTCCCAACCTCTGGTTCCCGACTGTGTTCATGGCATTTCATTTTAAAGAAAATGTTAACACTTTTAAAAATCATAGAAGTGGACATTGCGGCTGCGTTTGAATCAAGTTTACATTTATATTAATGTCTCTTGGAGTGGCTGTTTTAACAGTTTATTCACTACTTTGACACATTTTTCCATCACTTTTGCCATTTATAAGCACTTAAGCCTAGGGCTGGGCGATATGGACCAAAAGTCATATCCCGATATATTTAGGCTGAATATCGCTATACGATATATATCCCGATATTTTTATCGTAAAGTGAGAGCAAATGTTCAGTCAAAGCCAAACAATATCACAAGAGGTTTTATTGAAACTGTTTATTTAAATGAACATAAATAATGTATAACAACAGAACAACAGAAAGGTCTGTGCATTAAGGAGGAGGGGGTCAGCAGCTTACCTGGAGCAAGTATCACGGCGCAAATTTGAACTATATCGATATACGCGATATGGTCTAATTCCATATCGCATTTAAAAATATATCGATATACTTTTTATATATCGATATATCGCCCAGCCCTACTTAAGCCACTGTTTTTTTTTCTTCTGTGGTGTGTAATGTGTTTCATGCTGCTAACAACTTGTTTTCTAGTATTTTATCTTCCATTCATTGTGTATCAACAAAAGTGGAGCACAACAGACAGCAGATGTACGTCATGATTAGAAGTGATGGGACGTGGTACATCTTCATGCTGTTTTTAACAAAGAGCTCCATGCTTTGTCAGACATCTGTTTTTTTTTTTTTCTTTGCGCTCCTACCATCGCTTGCTGGAGACATACTTACACGTTCCTGAACAATGTCATGGAAGTACTCCTTACAAACCAACAAGAACCGTGAACCTTCAACTGTTTGAAGTGTTGCATGAATGCACGTGATGTTAATTGTTCTTTTGCATTGTGCAGGCGGCTGAACCAACATCGTGGCGTAAACTGTAGTTGCTAAGCGATTTTTTTCTTATATTTCCTATCATTTTAGATTCAACTACAAAAGAAAAGTGTTACCAGCTCTGCAGGACAATTTGACAAACTGTTGTGCCTCACCAGTGCAGCAGCTGTGTCGTCCACATGTTTTTTTCTGTGCTGCGTTTAAGGGGTTTCTCGGCAGATTAACACCTATGTGCTGTGGCTCAGCCGCTCAATTTTCACATCTGACTCGCTGGACTCTGATTTCCAGGTTGTAATATCGCGTCCTTCTCCATACTATGCTCCAGGGAATGCTCTTTGGTATCCGTGGGGGCGTTGTCTGTTGTAGACGAGGAGATTGCCCCTGGTCACTGAGTAGGAAGAGAGCCCATTACAGTGTGACCCTAAAGGGTCATTTAGAGGGGGCAATCAATCTCCAGATGAATATGTCTGCTACCTTTCAGGGAGAGGAGCAAAGGATATTGTCAAAGTGGTGGGACAATCCCAGGACACACCGGAGGAAAAAGAAAATGAATCTGTTCAAATCCTTTATATGCAGTCTTAAGAACATCTTTGACTCTTACAAACACAAAAAAAGGATTATAAACAGGAAAATAAGCCCAACTGATATGGAATACTTATTTTAATAAAGCGATTTAAGCAATACAAATGAACATAAACAAACATTACAGTGATAGGAAGACGTCACAGCTTAAATAAAGATTGTGCATCTAAACGAGAGAAGTTGTCATGTCTTCTGAGCTTCGAGCAGCTGTGCCTGTTGTGAAAATAGGACAATGCATCCCTTCGATAATGCTCTCTGAACCCCGTTTGTCCGCACCAGATTCCGTGATAATCCCTCCAAGAGCTGTTGAGATATTTCACTGTGGACCCACGAGCTGATGGCAGGCCGACCAATACAACCGTCCCCAGAGCGACACCATTACTGTGGCTGAAAACTTTCCCATGATCCCGGACACTGAGGAAAAAGTGCCTGCTGATTACTGACACGATTGCCTTTTGCGTGCACGCGTGTGCGTGGGTCCAAACCGTGAGCGGGGCTCTCCCTCGGCGAGGGGTAGATTGATTAGCGATGAGGTCATAATTGCTGACTGAATCACGTCCATAGTTAATCAATCTTTGGCTGAAGGATAAATGCGTTGGGTGAAAAAGGACAATACTTCATGAGGTGATGCACGGTTGATAAAGGACATATTCATTCATCACGGGTGGGTTTGCTTGATGGATACGCGGGCATCAGTGGTGGGCCGATCCATCAATCAGCAGAGAGGGGAGGTCAGCTTTGAAGATCAAAGTCAAGCACCCAACTAGACCATACGGGAGATCTACAGAGGTACAGTATGGATGTGATGGGTCTTCAAAGGGAAGTAAGGATATAATTACCTGCTTTATTCCACCTTGAAGTATCCATTTTGTCTTATAATCTGCAGGTTAACTAGACGTGGGAATAGATTAAGCAGCGCTCTCTCTTATGTTCTGGACAAGTTAACTTTACAGCTTTCTGCACCTCAAAATGTATTATTTATATTAAGTATAATTTAACTAATTAAATATATTTTTGCATTATAAATACTGTTGTGGACTCCGCATAGTGCAATCTGATGTGCACAAGATAGAGACTTGCACACCACACACCTTTTAGTTGCTCTAATTGGCCCCGTGAGCTCTTATGAAATAACCCCCCAACCTCCAGAGTGACGTGGATCTCCAGCAGGAGACACCTGCTTTTCACATATGAACATTTCCTTTCATTTTAATGTTGTTTCTGACATTCCTTTTCTGGGTCCACAATGAAATACACTGAACCTCTCGAATTATGAATCTCCGAGCAACCCTTTGATGTCAGCTCCTTTTGAACCAAATTCAATAACCATAATAAAGATGAAGGGAACAGAAGCAATTTTTCACTGTGCTTCTTGTTATCCAAAGCACTGTACTGCCTACCACACACCGTATACCGCCCCACTCCCCCACAGAGACTTGCTGAAATGCCCAAAAGCAAATATTATTTCTTACAGATGGCAAGCTATTTCCACACCCGCCTGAACTGCGCTAAGCTCAGAAGGTATACATTAGCTTGACGTCACCATCTAAAGTGCCCTATTTGTCTCGTCCTCTCCAGTGCTTAACAAGCCAGCCCGCAGTCTTCCCCTCTGCTGTTACCTCCCTCTTCTTTACGTTTTTTTGACAGGGGTTTGAACACCACACTGGTGTTTGCCAGTCACATAGCAGGCTCTGATTACATTAAAGAATCCCTCGAAGCGGATGTACGAGCGCTGGGGTGCACGAATCCGCTCGTCGGACTCCACTGCAGAGACGACTTTCCTATTTACAATTTCGCCTCGAGCCAGTTCGGCTTGACGGGGGTGCTTCTTTGATGTCGCAGCAGTTTTTTTTTTTTTTCAATTACATCAAAGTCACATGAGATCGTTTAATTGCACAATTATTAACAAAATTATCTTTAATGTATCCGTGCTTTCAGTGTAATGAATGAATTCAGTGGAACCTAAGTGCTTAACCTAAGATTGAGAACAGATACGGATCCCTGCTCTCCCTCTTGCCCATATAATCAAATTACTTCATAACCTGAGAATGAAATTAATTAAAGCCATGTGCGGTTGAATATCTGGGTTTAATAAAAGTTAATGGAAACTTTCTGTTCATCACCACGAGCGATGCAAGGCGTCTTTCCCTCACGTAAAGGAGGTGCAGCTCACGGGAAAAATGACAACAAGTCGAATTTTTGCAGTCATTCTCGTGAATCCCCGCATTCGGTATGTAGTCGGGAGACGAACACCGAATGAATTAACAATCGTCTCTTTCTTACAACCTGTGGAATATAAATTTACATTAGATCACATCATAATAATGCTTTTTTTTAATGCAATCAATACTCGAGTGTGTGCTTTTCTGCAGCATGTAAAGTAAAGTTTGCGTTAGATAATACAGCATGAATAATCTAAATATTGTAGTGGTGTGATTCATTACCATTAAAATGTAAGAGCAAATACATTATGCCCCCCTTTCCTTCATCCTATTTGCTCTGTCCAATCTCATTGCCCACAAATCTCGAGCCAGCTCTTATTTTGCATTTATAAGGGGGCACAAACAAATTACTGACTGATTGCTCATGATAATGCACGCGAATTAATGTCTCGGCATCCCTCCATGTCTAATCCAGCTGCTCATTGAAAACAATTACACGTCAGAGCTAGCATTGTAATCACCCCCTTTTGTAATTTCAACTCATATTAATCTGTGCTCTCTCTCTGTCCTCTCGTAAATGTCACCAAGAAAAAAAAAAAAACAAAATAAATTTGTCCTCCCCTTAAATAAATGAGGCACGCTGTGATGACTTCCTCATGAAAAGGCGCG
>JAOXYL010000055.1:17497010-17512585 GCA_028564955.1 Terapon puta
ATCTTGCTGCATGGACAGATAATTTCACTTGTTTTGAGAACGTTTTCCCTCAGATTTAGTGTTTTTATCTTGTTTTTAGACCCCCTTTTTTTGCAGTGTAGGTTTTAATTTTGCAGGAGGTGAAGTCCACTAGCACCTCCTGCGGGTTAGGTCCTTCTGGAGATGGTTAAGCAGGCCGAAGATGTTGAAACACTACTGACCGTTTCCCGGTGAGTCATTTGCCCTGATTGTAGCTCATCTCAGGCACATTGAGCCCGGGCGCTGCGGCGTTGACAGCTGTATTCAGCGGTGTCTCACTAGCTGTTCCAGGGTCTCTCTCCAAGTCTGTTTGGACATCTTATAACGGGTGAGCTGTTCTCGATTAGTCTGCCAACCCAGCCCCCCCCACACACCCCTCTTCTTTTTTCAAACATTGTTCTCAGTGACACATGTTCCTCTTGCTCCATCTGTGCTCTCCACCAATAAAACGTGTGGAAGAGAGAGAGAGCGGCGAGAGGTGATAACTATGAGTGTGCTTTTTATTTTTCTCAAGACTCAAGCGCTGATGGTGCGACAGGTTGCCATTGAACCTTGAAATAACATCCGTGGACCTCCAAGACATTGTGAAAGGTTCAGCTTTATGCAAAAGTCCTGGTGTTCCTGGGTATGAAGGCATCAAGCTTTACTTTAGAAGCCCATGTAACTATTTCAGAGGCAAGGCATTTGCAATAATTTGCAATACTTATACAGTGGTCCCTCGCTATATCGCGGTTCACCTTTCGCGGCTTCGCTATTTCGCTGATTTTTTATTCCAATTTTTTTTTTTTTTTTTTTTTTAAATACACGCATTGTGTTCTGCGTCCTGATTGGTTAAGGGGTTATAGATCATTGTCAACCAGTCTCCTCCGTGCCAGTCAGCTTTCAGTCGATCTTCGATCGCTGGCTGAAAACAAGTTTTGATCTTTGGTTTCATTCTATAATACTGGATTTATTTTTCTACAAAGATTTTAACTTTGAGAGTGTTTAAACAAGAGGGAAAAGTGAGAAAATGTTAATACCTGTCTGAGGAAAATTGTATAAAGTGTGCAGTGAGGGCTTTTACAGTCTAAAAACATCTATGATAATTGTAAAAAATAAAGCTGACTACTTTGCGGATTTCGCCTATCGCGGGTTCTTTTTGGAACGTAACCCCCACGATAAACGAGAGTTCACTGTATTTTACAAAAAAACTAAAAACATGTTTTATACATATTTGCAGGTATTTTTGTGGATCTGCTGGTTTAGCATGCATTATTTAAACTGTCAGTTGTATGAAGCCTGTTGGGTTTCTCCACCTGTGTCCATAAGACCACACGTAATCGCTGTTTTCCTGACGCTGCGCTTCCTCCGCCGATCTGTTGCTATACATAGACTCCCCGCTGCCGGCGGTGCTGTGATCCAGCCAACGGCCGAAGTGAGGCTGCACTCTTTGACCGCGGTGTTGCTTGCACGCCGGACTGCAGACACGGTCGTGACACGCGGCATCTCGAGCCGACGCGCGGGGCTTAGACTCACGCTTGTGTGGTCATGACTCCCCAACACTGCACCGGCGTCACTATGGCAACCCTTTGAAAGACCGCCAGCATCACCTCCGCTCATTAGCACATTGTAAAGGTGGTATATTGTTTCCCAGCCACAGATGTTTTGATCACCTTTTAATATCCACCATTAGGCTTTGTCTCGGCGAATTGGAGCCGCGTAAGACGCACAAGACTCGTCTGTGTGTGTTTATCCAACAGATGTATGCTGCAGACTGAAATGAGCATTAGTCAGTGTGAACTGTAAGCTACTCTTTGATCCACACTGGAGTGAATGCTGCTGAGCTTTCATTATAAATATCACAAGACTGTAAAACATATTGCCGGCTGAAACAAAAGGTCTGCAAGTGCATTAGCCTGCCGTCATGTATACACAGTCTGGCAACGAATGTGATGTCGATGACGAGGTCTCATTAAAACAGATAGTGCGGATGAGGAGAAAAGTATCACAGTTATATAAACTCCAGTATTTGCGATGCATATACGAGGTGGTAAATTAAAGGTAAAGTGTAAATTAAATTAGCAGCGTTTCAGGCTTTCAACACTCTTGAAATGCAAAATGCAAAACTGAAATAATGTGAAATAAAGGGGTCAAATTAGAGAGACATCTTCCTCTTTGATATGGGAGCTTTTGTTTGATCTTTATTTGGAGGTTTTAGTTGTTTTAGATCACTGGATGGTGTGTGTGAATCGCAAAAAAGAAAAAAAAAAACTTAATGCTAATGAAGGTTTGTTCTGTTCTATTTTATAACTTTCTGTTCTTTTCTTTGTATCTCTATTTACAGTTTTTTTTTCTTTCTCCCAGTCTGTTCTGCATCCACACAAATTGTACCCGGGGCTTCAAATACATGTATGCACAAATGCGGGAATTTATGCGAGCGTATGTGGATGTGCCGTGCCTCTGTGCACCGCCGTCTGTCTGTGTGTGTGAGTGTGACGACGTGTGTGTGTGTGTGTGTGTGTGAGCGTGACGGTGTGTGCGTGTCTCCGCGCCGTGCACCGTTTCTCACACTGCATCTATCTAATTATGCACAGAGCAAAGAGACTATGAGACAATTCAATCTTTTGTAGTAATTGATCCTTCCACCTGAGGGCAGTACTTTCTAATCTAATATCAGATAAATCTGTTTCACGTCTTCAATTAAACTACAATATTGAATTGGCTTTCGGGTTGAGCTCACTTGTTTTAGTTAGTTCACCTCCTGTTTAAAGAAAAAAAAAAAGCAGCAATATAATGGCTTGTAGTTCCATCTTTCCCCTGCAGGATGAAACAATATGCATTCTGTCCTTGGATCCGGTGATATGTTTTTTGTGTTGACGTCGTCTTTGAATTGTACTGTATTCATTAAAACCATCCAGTTAGAGATCAGGGACAGGTTTATTGGATACGGAGCTCTTCAGGGGCCGACACTGAACCAGCGCACCTCTATTTTAAAGGAAGGTCTTTCCATGTCCAGCAGCATGTCTCTATTATTCTGCCACGTTAAGGTCTGTTTATGTCTTTCACACAGCTGACCCAATTCAGAATAGGTGTTTACAACTCAGGCAGAATTCCTTAATCTTTCAGTCTTTCGCTCACACACTTTCACTTTTCATTTTCTTTTTTTTTTTTTTCTTTCCAAGGCTGCAGGTTTGTTTTTGCCTCACGCCGGGCCGCGATGCATACAGGATGCAGCGCTCTCGCGTCGCATTCGCCGGCTCCTTTTTATTCTCTCCAGAAACAATTACATTCTCCTTTACACAATTCAATTATTTTCACTGTTCAGAAACACGTGCCCGAGGCCCCGCTTGTCTCCTCCTCTTCATCCAGAGACAATCTTTTAACGGCTGACACACATAGCCACCTATAACCACCGAGGATAAGAAAAACAGTTTTTCTTCATAAATGAAAAACAATCATTTGAATGGCTTATGTTCGAGTGACAATTTAATTTAGTTTGAGGTGAGGAATTTATATCCAGCAGTGATATTCTGTACCGCCAAGCCAAATCTTTTCTTCTTTTTTTTTGTCTTAGCAGCTGAGAAATAAGGAGCGAAAAGAATTGATGCAACTCTTTAAATTAATCTGGCAATGTCGGTCCCTGTGGACAGATCAGAAATTGCTCATTTAGTTGTGCCATGCGTCGTTTTAAGCCCCACGAAACCTTCCAGTGGAACTCAAATAAAACACAATAAACAAACTCAATAATGCTTTTAGACTCGGGTTCGTCCGATAAGTAAAAAGATGTCTCGTACTCGCGTCTGTCTCCTGTCAAATTGTCTGATAACAAAATTGACTGACCACAAATGTTGCTCCACAAATGTAATTGCATATATTGCAAGAACCAGAGCAAAGTGTGCTCCCAAACAGTCCTCACATCATACTGAGACACCACTAAGACTTTGGGCAGTTTTTCATTGTTGTTGGGAGCAAGAAAATGAAAAGTTGGTGCATTTTTACATGAATTCTCACTAATCTTTGGATGTGAGTTGTTGTGCACTTTGTAGCTTATGTGGAGTTTTTATTTTTCAACTGTCAGATCAACTAATGACCTTCACACCAACAGGTTGATTTTAAATGTTCATTGATGGATGGATGGTTCAGTTGGGAGGAAGTAAAACTGTTGAATCTAAAGTAAGATTGACTTTGTTGTTCTTGCTGTTGTTGCTCTTCTTCTTCTTCTTCTTATTGTTATTATTAATGTTGTCACCGGACAATAAATCAACTTATTAGTGGCAATTTTAGGACTAATTTATAGTTTTCTACTCAAAACATTTGAACATGTTTACCTCGATCTTATGTGACAATAATATAATAAATCTGGGTTTGAGACATTGGTCAGACAAGAAGAGACAACAGAAGAAGAAGAACACCTGAGGCTTTCTGAAATTATATCAGGTTTTGTTTCCCAACTTCCCGACAGACCAAACAATTAATTTGTTGAGAAAATAATCTCCAGATTAATGAGATAGTGAAATAATCATTGGCTGCAGCTCTAATCTAAAACTCTAAAACCACAGAGCCGTGATAACACGTCCATGCTTATCGGACACAGTTAGAAGAGCTTCCTCCTGCATGTGGACTTATTAATATCAAACATGCACCTTCACTTGTTTTCCACTTGCCATACTACAGATCTCATAAACAACCACGTGGCTAAAGGTGTTAGACACCAAACAACACATAAACCACCCGATAAAGCTCGAGCCTCAGTGGAGTTTCTCCAAAACAGGTAATTATAACTGTAATAGTAACATATATTTTCAGTATACGAACTGGAAATACGCCATCAGTTCTGGTCCAGTGGTTCCCTAAAGTGAATTTAATTGGCACTGCAACATTATACATCACACGGTGGTGCAGAGTCATTCTTTTAATAGAAGTGTATTTCAAAGAGGATTTAGCTAAATAGGAAAAAAAATAACTTTCGCAATCATCTTTGGGTTTGCAGTCAGCCATGTTTTCAGTCTGCGTATGTCATTGATCTGGTTTCGTCTAAGAACATTAATGGAGCAAAAGCAATATGACTTTGTTTGATCATCCACTAACAGGATTAGTGTTTTAATAGAACAAACCTTTTAATAAGTTTGATGATAACGGCGGCAGATTAAAACCAGATATTCTTCTTAGGACGACATAATCAAACTGTAATTCCCATATTGGGTTGCAATTGAGTGGATGGGATTGTTATCGGGACGCTTAATATTCTGTGACCGCTTCTCAAAGATGAAGAAATGTCTGAGTCTAAGGCAGCAGTTTGTTCTTTTGTGCTGATCTTTAGTTACGAATGCTTAAAATAGAGATTAAACAAACAAAATTACAAAAGAAATGTGTTGTACACATATATTCAGAGTATTTACATCACTCATAGTGGTATGTTAGTGTAAAATAACACCAACACACAACAAACAGGTTTAATGTGTGCTAATGTGTGAGATATGATTTTGTGTGAAATGAGCAGGAGGTTTGTCAGCTGAAATTGGAAAAAAAAAAAGACTTTGCTGTACTTTTTCAAAGGCAAACCAATACACAGACATGTCCAGATGCTATGCAGTCCCACGGTGCCCAGCAAGGTGTGCAGCATCAGCTGTCGCCGTAGCCGAATCTACTACTGTCCCAGAAAAAAACACGTATTTTGTTGTCAAAAAGAAAAGCTCCTCTCAATTAAACCGAGCCTACGCCAAAAGGTGGTTTCAAATGCATTAAAACGTTCAACCTCTACCGGCTGCAAGAGACAAAAAAGGACAAAATTTGGAGCATAATGTGGCTGTTAATGAAACACTCGGTGACAAAGCTGATCCCCGTTCAGCAGCCGGTGGGTATCATTTGAAATCAGACATGCAGAGACTCTTTGAGGATTTTGGACAGAACACCAGGACCTGACCCTTTCAGATGGAGGTCTGACATCCCCTGGTCCTGTTCGGGGTTTTTTGAAAACTTCTGATTGGACCCGACGTGACCCGAGGACACTGTAACACTGAAAAGGCAGATTCTGAATCTTAGTCAGGCAATTAAAGCAAAAGCGCTGACACGAGCGCGTCTTGGTCTCGTTAGAGAGAACGCGTTACCTGAAGAGCGTTTCGGCATCAAAGCAAAGGTAGCGCGCGCCTTTTGTTTTTTATTTCAGGGATCAAATGTGACCTTTTACCTATGTGTCAGCCCATTTTATCCACTGCCATTTTAAGACGAGGAGGAATGGTTTTGGTTAAGCTGGCACAAATTTTGGACTGATTTATGTTTTCATGTGCCCGCTAACATGATGTGGATCACGCTTTTGGGTTTGATTTAAAAAAAATATATATATATTTTTGCTTTCAAAATGCCAAAGGCGACATAAAAATTTGGAAAAAGACTGTGATATTTTCCTCATCTTGCCAATGACACCCACACAAAGAGGCAGTTAAGGTCAAATGACAGTTTTGACACAAATAATCTGTATTTTCCTCAACGGAGCACAAATCCAGGCGACTCCTGTGTCTACGCTCGCTCACTTGTGTGTTTTTGTCAATTTTCAATCATCCACAAACTTTTAAATTTCTCAAAGTGCAATGCACTTCTTCACATAATCATGCACATTGCTTTATATGCACTTTAAAATGTCTGCTAATGTATTGTGTTTTTTTGTCTAAACTGAACAAATGAATGTGAAATGGCTGAAACTGGTGCTGAAATTGATGATTTTTTTCTTGTATCAAAGCTGCTGACAGATCAGATCACCCTCTAGCATATCAAAGGAGCGCAGCCAATTAAAATTCTCAGGATTTTTGCAGTCGAGAAATTAAAATGATACCTTGCGGGGATGTCCATAAGGAAGCAAACTCCTGGCTTTAATCCAAACCTGTCAAAAGGTTCCTCTCGCTTATTTTCATCTCTATATATTCACTACGTCACATTACAGATTCGTTCGCTTGACCTAAACAGATGACGTCTAAATATTTCATTGTATTCTTGACAGTTTCTCTATACATTTACACGTTTTCCACCTCCATCTGCGAGGTCACCCGGTGTTTGCTTTTCATCCCACCTCCCCTTATTTGATACCCGACACGGGGCTGTCGCCGGCCTTGATGAAGTCTGTCGATCTGAACATACTCGGGATGAGCAACCTAATTTCTATTCAGTGTCTTTGCTCTCATAAAATTCTAATTGAAAATTGTCATCTCTAATTGATATGACAATTAAGGGCCGGGCAGGAGAGGAGAAAAGAGAATGAGCTGATAGGAATAATAATCTTAAAGGCAATACCATTACTTCCATTGTCAGTCTAATAATAATTTGAGAAATGCTGCTTATGATTTACTGAATGAGCTAAGTCCTATTACTGCAGATGGTTGTTAAAGATAGTTGGAGGACATCCATGCCATACACAGTTGTAACATTTAGTTAAAAGCCCAGTCGATAAGCAATTTGGGCTAGGCCTCCAGTTTTTGACATCAACTAATGAAGCCAATGAGTGCAAAGACAAGACAGAGCGATCTCAATTGGAGCGGTTTCACAGCACTGCTGTTATATGTGATTAAGAAGACGCACCGACTCAATTACAAACATCCTTTAGTGCTTTTTCCGAGCAGAGCGCCCTAAGAATTTAACCGCTTTAACTACAGTAAATAGTCTCGATGAAACCCCATTAACTTATAGATCTTTTCTCCATTGTATAATCCAATTTTTTTATTGTATTATCTGATTATCACATTGTGGTTGTTGAAAATGTGAAATTCATTGTGCATTAGGCAACTGACTCCACTAATGTGCGAGCTCTTCCTGTCATCATATCATATTCCTAACAAGCGTATGTATGGTTTAATTCACTTCGATAGTTTCTTCAATATTAAACACATCTTTCTGGACTGTACGGAGTTAGTTGCTTGAGAAATTGGTTTGCTTTTGTGCTGAATCAGACGGCGCGTGCGTGCGTGCGAGCAAATTGAAAGCCACTGGCGCAAAGAATAAAAAAAATTAAAATAGATGATGCAATATTAACAAGTACATAGAACAATGGGAGCGGGTGAAATGCACCTCTGGGCCAGATGTTAATATATGAAAACCCAGCAAATGTGTCAGAGGAATAATTCACCAGATGGAGGAAATACCACCACCGAGGGAGTCCTATTCGTGGCTCTTGTGGATAGGCGATGCGCTGTGAATTATTATCATAACAATTATGCCTTTTCCACCCACAGAGACTGGAGTTATTTTGCCCCCTCTCATCTTCTGTTCACACACAGACAAACACTTCTCTGTACCTGTGATGTGGGGTTAAGTGCTGTATGTGCTCCACGGTCGGGCCATTTACCAATTTATTTATTTATTTATTTATTTATTTTTATTTTTTCCAGAAACAGATATGCCAGGCGTTCGTTACAAATAATAGAATTTTGATTTGCTAACAGGAAATAACTGCACAGGGATTTGTGAATTATGTGGTTAATATGTGTCACAGACTCTTTAATTAGGTGGCGTAAAAAACCCTCATGTAAAGGAAAATCATTATAAACGTATGTTAATCCAACACACTGGTGTTTAATTAACAATCCAAATATTAACTGATAACTCTTAATACCGTGTCAAGAGCTGTACTGCTTTTTAGACTTCATGGCAAATGGTGGAAATTTAAAATATCTTGCTTTAATTCAGTGTTTATTAGTACTACATGAGCAGACTAACTGTGATTTTGCAGAAAATGGTTGATGAACAGACGAAACTAACCAATGAAAGCGAGCGGATGCACTTTAGGTCCACTTAACCACTTCGTGGTCATGGCACACAAAAAAATCTCCCGCACTAATTAAAGCGATTAATAATGAGCTCTTTCATTCTATGGCGAAGCGATTCCACCCTGATGGGAGTGATCTCTTCCAGGATTACCACTGTTTGCCTTAATCCCCAGGGTGTTAAGTGATTCAGTGGTTGGGTGAGCATAAAAAATGTGTAAATACCCACAGCCACCTTGGACTGACTTGAATGCTATTCTTATGGGAGTTTAAAGTGGCACTTGTGACAGCTTATTCCCTCTCCTTACGCCAAATGGTGAAATCTATCACAGGGAAGTGGTGTCACCTTCAATGCTGCAGAGAGTTGCCTTTATTTTTGTTGCGTGCCTTGTTTGGGGGTCAGATGCAAGCCTTTCCTCCTGACAGTCTGGATTTTGCTTTTAACAATTCACAGCAGTTAGCCTCTTGTAGTGATGCATGATGCAACGCATGAATATTTTAGCGAGTCGCGTGGTTAAAAATCTGACGGTGAGCTGTGACCCGGCCAGACAGAGCTTTCTTCGGAGCAAGGAAGACAATTAAATTAAGATAAATAGGACCCGGTGGACAACGTGGAAGCAGCCGGATGACCTGGACCTCGCAGATGCCGTTGATCTCCTTTCACATGTGGAAGCTGACGGCGGCGGGCGCTCACAAAGTGCAACAAAATTAGGTCTTATGGCCAATACAGCAAAGACACAAGTGATGAAGACCCACTCCAAAACCAGCAACCCTGTCATCAAGAGAGGAGGCAGGAGCACTCGCATACCTGGGTAGTGTTGTGGACACCATCAGAGGGGCAGAATCAATAAGACTAGGTTGGCGGTAAGCATGTTCAGGAAGATCCGAGGATCAAAACACATCAAAATCAACAGTAAAGAAATCAGTTCTCTATCTCCAACACAGCGTGTGACGCCGCATCGGCACAGAGAAAGACCAAACATTCACCCACGGCCGCCTCGTGGAGAAGCAGTAAACATCTAGCCGGGAATCAATGTGGATTTGCGACAAAAAAGAACAAGGCAGGGTGCCGCCGACTTTGACGAGTTTGAAGGGTTCCAAGAAGCGAGGCAAAGTGGTCGGCCCCAGAAGCAGCTGGAGAAGAGGCGTCCAAGTGGAAACGTCTGCGAGAGGGCTCAGCCGGGGACATCTTGAAAGAGCGGCCAGCAGGCGAGTGAGGACATTTGTCGACGGCCCGCGATCCCCGACAGGAGCAAAGGGCTTAAGTCGAGTGAGTCAAAACAATTAAGAATAATTAAAGGAACACAGTCCGATGTGTGTTTTCACCTCGCCAAGGTTAAGCGTAAACAGTTCAGCATGTTGAAGAATCTGTGGCATCAACATCACCAAGACGCTCAATTAAACTAAGCAATTTACTCCTCATTAATAGCATTTAAAATTGGACAAATATTTCCAATTTCACTTTACTTTATCACTTTAAACATTTAAATATGCCACCTGTCACTTTAAAAACAAACAAACAAAAAAACAATGTTGCTGCTGTTGTTTTCTTTCTTTTATTTTTCTTTTTACTGTCACCCCTGTATTTATTCTATTCCTATATTTATTTCTTCTAACATCTTGCCTATTTTTGTATTTATACTAGCTTGTATTTAAAATAGTTTCTATTCTATTCTATTTTTCTTAAAAATACTCTTAGTATTGTTCTTGCTTCTGGACCAGGGTAACTCATTTCGTTCCATCCAATGTTTAACATGTGTTGAAATGATAATAAAGAATCCTTGAATCCTAGCATTTAAAATTGAACAAATATTTCCAATTTCACCCTTCACAGAGTGATAAAGTGAGGCATGTTTTAAACTCGGGTATGAACAACCTCACCTGAGGCAGAATTGGCGAGATTGACAGTATCTTGTCAAAATATTGTTGTGTCGAATATTTAGACAGGTGTAAAAGTACATACAAGTTTGTTTGGAGGGGGGGTGGTGGAGAAAAATCAATGATTACTTGGTAATGCTACCCACAAAAGAGCCAAATATCTCTGCCAGTTACCTAAATCAAGTTTGTTTTTCGGCACAGTGTGATGCATCCGACCGCACAGTTTGAATAACTGACATGTGGCATTAAATTTTGAGCACCTTCCCAGTCATGTTTGTATCGGTTATAAAAGTTTCATCAAAAAGAATAGCGATGATATGCCATTGCTGTAAAAAGAAGAACACAGAAGGATGGAAGAGAGAAACCGGGCGCTATCTGAGCATCGTGTTAATCTCACTCAGCCGAAGAAAGGAAATGGAGAGTTCAACACGCGAGAGCAAAGCTGTCAAATACCCTGACTTTTTGTATTTTAGTTATACGGTGGTAGATTTATTTAACTCGTAGAAAAATGCATCATTTATCAATAAAGAGCAACATTTATTCAAGACCACCATTGTCAGTTTTAACTTGCCTAAAGGGTTTGCCCTTTTTTCCCTTATATTCCAACTAGGAAGTAGTTATATGGGAGTACTTTTATTTTTATTGCTCTCGTTTTATGTCAGTGTAAGCTGACTGCAACGTCAAAACAACAACACAGTACATCGCTTCCTGGACTCCCCTTTTATTATTTCAACACAGATCTATTTGCGTCACTGTCATCCACCCCGACAGTATCTCTGTCATCGGCGGGAGTCAAAATAATGAGAGTTGTCTCAGGTGAACAACGTGACATTTACTTATTGTCACAGAAACACAGACACATTTTGATCCGAGCGTTCAAATACAAGTCGCTCATGGGTCGCGTGTCACAGGATCCAATTTTGCACAGCGTACCCATGTGGTCCCGCTAGGAATTAAAAAAAAAAAAACAGTGAACAGCAGCATGTAGGGAAAAAAATTCAATACTTTGCTGTTCAAATCGATTAAAACGTCATGCATACCACATCCACATAGAGTCAGGTAGAGACTGGACACATATAGTACAACATGAACTTCAAACCTTCTTCAAATTCTTACATGATTTGCGTTGAGGAATTTAGTTTTGTTTTCTTCAGTTGCAGGGTGTTGAACTTTCAGGGTGTTCGTACCTTCACCTTGAAACTCGGTGACCTAAAAGTGCAAACGTGTTGAAGTAACGTGTCTCATTCAGTTGTTTAATTCAAAGGGGGTTGCTTATTTATTTCCATTTGAATAAAACCCATCATTTTATTGCCAAGTTTAAAAAATCAAGAGGGACAAAACAAAGATAAGAAGTCAAAAAAGGGGAAAAGTGCAGGAAAGTCGCAAGTGACTTTCAAAATGAAGGAAGCGTGTTCCTCGTGCCACAAGGTGAAAGCTCACACGCACGAGGCCATTACGCAAAACCAAGAAATATTAGCACGTCTTTCACCTGGGCGTCCTGTGGAGCTTGTGTTTCAAGTGTTACGTCATAAAACGGCTTATGATTTGGCTCCAGACGATTTTTTTTTTTTTTTTTTACAACTCTTTCATCTATGTATGACAGGGGCCATAGCTGTAGGTTTCCACCACTACAAAGAACTCTGCACTGAGGAGGGAAATTAACCAGCAACAGTCGAGAGTGAAGGCAGATGGGCATTTGTCATTAGGGCACGCAGACTTTATCCGTGGTTTGCTTGAGGATTTCACTTTGAACCCATTGGAGATTGAGAATTAAAGGCGGCTATTAGCGTGATAGGGGTAAAACTCCACTTCCACACACCCGGGGTTCGGAGGAGTGCGAGGCTTGTTTGGGAGTCTGGGTGAAAATGATTGGCGGCGTTCGTGGGCGGGGAGCCGGGCAGAGATCACGTCCTCGCCCCTGCACTCGTCAGTCCGACCAGCTGGGCGAAGAATCCGCGGAGCCGGAGAGAAACCGGGTCGGGAAGCCTGTGTGTCATGGAGGCAGTTGGACATCCACACCAGGGATAAAAAAAAAGAAAAAAAAAAAGGGGGAAAGACATGAGAAAGGAAAGTAATATTCAGCTGCTGATAAGTGTGCGATGGTATCGTGCATGTGTGCGATTTTATTGTACACATTTTGTAGTACTGATATGAATTCTCTGCAGAAAAACATACGTTTCTTTGTATTTACTCGGTTTTATTTATTATTCGAAGGCCATTCAATTTGAAGATGTCTGAAAGAAAAAACAAAACAAAACAAATGTTATGGCTTTTATTCTGGCGGTGCCTGCATGTCCAGTCCATATGTAATCTCTCCAGCATGAACCATCACCTCTACCCACCATCCATTCTCATTTCCTGGAACGGTGGGTCTCAAGTTGCACTCCAAATGAAGTTCATGTTATCTTCTTTCACAGGTTCTTGAACCCTTGTTTAATAAATGAAATTTTTCTTTTGGGTTTTTTTTTTGTAATGAAAAACGGGTACACACAGCAGCACGTCCAAATGTCAGAAAGCAAGTAAAAACCCTTCCAGCCGCGACCTTTTTTTTCCAGCGAGGTCATGTCAGACTTAAGTTAAAGCGGCGAACACGCTTACGTCCTTCTGCACAGTTAAACCACTTAGCTAAAACTTTGACCCGGCGCTGCTGCTGCTGCTGCTGCTGCTGCTGCGGAGTTCGAGGTGTCGGGCTGCTGCTGGAAGTCCCCGGTGGGAGTGCTGTGCAGACAATCGGGCTCGTAGTCTCCTCGTGTCTGCAGGGATTTTGTGTAGGCTTAGTCTTGTGAGCATTATATAAAGAATATCTTATTGTTCTGTCTCAAACAGCTTCAGATAAAAAAAAAAAAAAAAAAAAAGATTCTCTGTTTTCTGACCAAGTAAATATTCAAAGCTGCCTTCCTCCTACAGTCTCCTTTTGAATGTGATGCAGGCAGAGATTTGGCGGTCTGAAAAGGGCATTACTCAAAGGTTTGCTCGTCTGCTGCAGACATGTCTGGTATGTAAACATGAAGGAAAATATCAACATTAAGCTGAGCCTTTGCATTAATGTATGTGACTTCTGGCTTGTTATCAAGAATATTAACTAGATAAAATGTTGAAGCTGCCTTATGTAGCTTTGGTTCTTTGCTGTATTTATATTTGCATGGTTGTGGGGTTGGATGGTGAATTCCCTCTGGGATGAGCCATATTAACGATGAAACCATTTAATGGGGTGTTATTAGCTTTGTATAAATCAGTTTACTAAAAATGTGTTGTTATTGAAGGAGATAGTATAAATCTGTTATTACTCCATGGAAATCTGTGGGAAAAAAAGAAAAGAATAAATAAATATGAAATGAATCTGTACCTTCCCTGTTGATGTGTGCTACCATGTAAGACAGTTCTGGAGTTTATTAATTGAAAATAGTTTCATTTTTGGTTTCTCTGATGTGAATATTTGCAGGTTTTTATTACTTTTGTGTGACATTAAAGCGATATTTGCAGATATCTTTTGGCTCTGGGCCGTTTGCTGAACAAAAGAGCACATTTCAATCTGTGGGCTCGTTCTTTGGGGAATGGTGACGGGCACTCTTTTACTATTTTCTGACATTTCGTGGACCAAATCAATTAATCACAAAAAAATAATCATTCATTCGTGTCCTTACAGTAGAACAGGCCAGTGTGGTGATACGGTCACGAGATGTTCCCCAAACTACAGAAACAATTAGCGCCGTGGAGAAATTGCATTTTTAACGGGAGGAAACACATTTGTTAATTGTTCCACTGGCTGGCGTTATTTCAGACTTTCCTTAATCCACGCTGATGGTCTGACAGCATGCGAAGCGTTGGAACCGCGCATCGTTTGGCCCTTATTCATCTAATCACGTAAGTAAATGTTTGCGTTTCCACGCCTGATATAAAATGAATGTTGACATGAAAAACCCTCTGATGCCTGATATTTCCTCCTCGCCAAATGCACTTATGGACGCGCTCAGGCAGAGGGAGTATCTCCGCTCCGTAGTTTTTACTATAATGGGACGAGAACAGTAACACGCCGCGTGAAGATCTTGAAGTAATCGGTGCGATGCGTCCGCAGTGCACAAACAAGAGAAGAGGGGTGGACGCGGTTCGGGGCATGACCGCCATCCACAGCTAAATCCCACTCCCTGCAGACGTGGATTGTGTTAACCAAAACAAACTCGAATACCTCATGTTCTTTGCCTCTCATTGTAATTGGAACAGATCAATTGCGCCTTTATTACTCGAATGAGATGGATAACCTTGTCCTCCTTCCCTGCCATTTTAATGGGCCACTCACAGTCCCTGCTCCTTGCCTCCCGCTAATCCCTGTGGAGCCTATACACTTTTAATCCCCCCTGCAGGACCAGTAACACAATGCGGGCTCATCATCCATCCAAGCATGGAACCTCCCGAACACTGCAAAAAATAACAGTTCCTCGGGGTTCATCAGAGAGCCTCGGGGCGCCTTTAAGATCAAAGATGCTTGTAAGGAGCTTGGGTTTCTTCAAAGGTTGGACGCTCCTTAGGAAACGTTGCATGTGCTTTCAGAAGTGGTCCACTTCTGACGCTTCAAAAATAATACAAAAAAAAAAAAAAAAAAAAACTTGGATCGCACACTATGGCATGTGCAAATGTGCCTTTTAGAGATTTCCCCCCTGTGGAAAATGAAATATTTTTCAGAAACATAATTAAGTATGTAAATTAATTTAGCATAGTCCTACTATTGGTCCTAAATTTTGCAGTACAATATCGATGACTATTTTTAGGATTAATTGCAATGTTATTTATAGTATGCAATGTTATTTTTTCACATTAGTGTTTCGTTTATGAACACAGCAAAGGAAAATAGTGAAACATGCCCATTACTAATGCCCACCTCAAATGACCAACAAACAATTCAAAACACTCATCATATTGATTTAAAATACTGAAAGGCAGCAAAATAATCTG
>JAOXYL010000055.1:17512685-17528295 GCA_028564955.1 Terapon puta
CACAGCTTGGTTATCAAATGATCCGTGGAGCACAGAATGCAAAACCATCTGAGCAGTGACCGCCTGCCACCAGTTAACCAAGCTGAACATAATAAAACCAAGAAAAATGTCAGATTTTTTTTACATATGACCACCGAGCTCGACAAAGACAAACACGGCGAACAGATGCGATGACGCTCGTTGGGCTTCGTTTTTTGTTCATTCGGCTACAAAATGAAAGGCGCCGCCGAAAAAAAGTTTCCAGGAAGAAGTGTTTTCTTGGGCGAGTTTTCCAGGCTTCATGTTGCTGAGCAGCGAATATTCTCAGGGTGCAGTGCTGATAGTGTTTGTTCTACTCTGCATGGACTCTATAACATCCTGCGTTGCGGCTGTATCCCTGTGCATTCAGCTGACTGATCAGAGGAGACAGACTGCCAGTGCATACAGCCCCGTACATTCAAAGAATAAACACAGCAGAGGTTGAGCTATGTAAAAGCCTTTTATCTGATGCACTGCACGCGGTTTGATTAGAGCGCCTTCATTGCAAACCTTTACCTGAAATTCATCCCTTTTCGTGTTTCGCAAACAAAGGATGAGCTTTAAACAACATATGTTCGCAGAAATAATGGAAAACAACAGTTAGTCTTTTTTTTTTTTGTCGTGTTTCAACTCAAAAAAGAAGAAGAAAAGATCTTCTTTATTAAATGATAACATCTGAAAATGAGGAATTAATTCCATTTTTATTTGGCGTTTTCTGTTTCAATTTAAATGAGCTACATCTGTGAACAAAGAACATGCTTTCTGAATGAATGGATTTATTCATTTAATCAAATGATTAGATAAATAATTATGGAAAGATGGTATTTGCTTTTTTGGAATGGCTCTCCTCCCGCGGGAATCACTGCTATCATCTGTTTGTTGACCACACACTCTCAGAACCAAGTAATTGGGATCAGGCCTTTAATCCAATAAGTATCTATCCTCTCCATCAATGTTAGTAACTCTGCATTTGTGTCAAACTGTGGAGTACAAACAGGCAAAACATCAATAAATTGCCATGGTTCAATAAATGTGTAACCTCAGGCCTTGGTTTAATGCCAGCGTCTGTGTCATAAATCCCAATCTTCTGTACCTTGGTTTCTCTTATCAGACAGACTGCTGCGTATCCTTTCGCACACAGCTGTGCCGATCACCGCTCGCGTTTTGTGGAGAAGCTTCCGCTCTGCACCAAAAGTTAAAACGTTAAAAATCGTTTCGCACAAATGGCACCTTTTTACTTGGGTACCATTAATAATTCTTTTCCTAATGTAGTTTTTGTTCCCCAAATAACCACCTTTGGAAACTGTCTGTTTGTATATCGAGGTCAAATATGAAACGACCTGGCAGAGACTAAATTAGATGCGTTAAAAATGATAAGTGTAGTGCAGGCGCAGGTCAATTCTGCAACAATGGAAGCAGAACTGTGTGTGAAATAACATGCATCCAACTTAAAAGAGGACACATATAGGCCTGAAAAGTCTTGTCCTTTTCATTTCTTCAAAGTTTACAGGAAAGAACAGTGCAATTTTGGGATAGTTTTGGACAGTCTTTGTAGTTTATTATTTAAAAGAACTGCTCCTTTCCAACCTTCCAAATATTTATCCATTATTATTATTATTATTGTTGTTAATGATTTTATTTATATGTCTGGCTGATCTTAATCCTGTTTACCAGTTGAACGCTATCTTTATCGCTGTAAAATTTCCTCGAAAATTTCCCCAAATGATAACATGGAAATCCTTAGGAATTTACATTCTTTAAAATAAAGCATTAACCCCCCTTTCCTCTTTTCCAACAGTGTAAATATGGTTTATCTTCAGTTGAAGTTCCTCCAATATGGATACTGGAGAATTAAAGCGTTGCTGCTGCTGTGTGACTTTATTGTGCAGCTTTGATACTCCAAGTTTTGCAAAACATATTTTGAGGGAAATAAAAAATGCTGCCTAGATCAGTGGTCCCCAAAGTGGGTCCTTTGAGACTGATTTAAAAAAAATAAATAAAAGGAGCTACAATTCTAAAAACACATAACCGTATCAAAAGGAAACATGGAGGCATTTCAAGTAAACTTAAAGCAAACAGCTGCCAGCGAAGGCAACCGTCAGGCCGAGTGATGGGAAGATTTGTCAGTGTAAACAGAGCTGCAGAAAGGCATCTCAGCGCTCACCGCGATGTGTAATGACCAAACCTGAGCCGATCAGATAATCAAACCAACAAAAAAAACTCTGAAAGCGGCTTTTATTGGAGGGGAAATTCTCATCCACATGGGGACAGCTCACAAATATGGCCATGGTGTCAAGAAGGGGATTTTTATGGCACAGATACACGAAAATGTGCCATTGAGATATACAGTATATATACCACAATGTAGGTGCTCAAGTGTTAAAAGAGGCTATTTTTCATGCAGTAGAAAAGCACAATTATCCATAAAGCTGCACGTATTCGCAATTGGCAAGAAAACCACTGGGGTAAAAGTGAAGGAAAAACTTTGGCTTTGGTCCCACGTTAAAAAAAGTCGAACACATTCAGCCTCTTTGTCATAGTTTTCATGTCTGTGCCTCTGTTCTCAGCGTTCCCTGTAAAATAACTCACGGAATAACCCCTTGAGTGACCTGCATTATAAAGTTATGATTAAAATATAAAACAGATCATTGGAACGAATCGTTGTTATTTCAGTCCCCGTCAGCTGTTGATGTCCTTCCCTTTTGTACAACAGCCCGGGGAAGCGTATTTCATTCATCGGATCTTCAGCGGGTCATCCGCTGCAAGATTATACTTTGTGGGAATTACATTAATAATGAACTGAATGACTAAAAATCACAGCGGCTATCGCTTATAATTACAGCAGAAAAATAATACATAACCTTCATTATCTCACACACCTTTCATTATCTCTGGACACATTTCTGAACTCAATTAAACGCAAAGCACGATACTGCCACCGCCGCCATTAAAGCATTAGTGAATTATATTTTGAGACCTAAAACAGTCTATAATTTAAATGCAGATGGCCGTATACAGATACCACAAAGGTTAATGCTAACTCATTAAATATGTTTTATAACCTGTTTTGCATGTTTATAACTGTCTTTTCCGCCCTCGCCTCGTGCCTGAGTGCCATATTCAAAGGGCCAACTTTATCAGGCGCATCGATTTCGGTGACAGACTGATAATGCCTTTTAGTGTTGTTCTTGCCAAATGCAGCAATAAACCGGGAGAGTGAGCGCGTGCGACGGGGGGCAGGGACATAAGGCTAAAGTAAATTGATCAGCGCAGTGCGAGTAAGGACAGAGCCCTGATAACTTTATTTTAGAATAAAGCTGAGGAGACAGAAATCAGATCAACCATTTCCTGTCGGCATTGTTCAGATGTTTTTATGGTCTCTGTTAAAGGTTTTTTTTTTTTAATTCTCATTTCAGCTGATTGTAAATAGGATGGAGTATTTTCAGACCTGTAAATTTGATCACACCATCATCTTGTACTCTGTTTTCGTCCCCTGCTGATGGCTTGCAGAATATGCTAAGCACTAGTTGTGTTGTGTTTTTTTTTTCTTCCTCAGACCTCTGTTGCTGAGAAATGGCAAATCATGGCGAGGATATTTTTTTTGTGGGTGACCCGCCTCGCGCACACCCACGCGGATCTGCATTCGCATTAAGATAAATACATATGTACATACAAAATATCTAGGATTATGCCAAGAACTCATCATGAGTTCCCCATGCGAGGGACACATCAAATGCCTATTTCATTCGCTGATAATAACCACAATGCTGCTTCAGTGAAAACAAAATGCGATGTTGTTCTGGGGGGGAAAAAAAAAAAATTAAGTGCTGAGAAAGCCAGATGCATTGCAGTCCTGACACACATCAACATTTTTATTTGATGAAAACAGACATTGGTATTCACCTTGCATTTGCCTTTAGAATATAAAAAAACAACAACACAGCTATCCAGGAAAATATATATTATATGGCAGGCATGCCATATTACCAAGTAAATGCTGACTGATTATATTTAACATGCAGCACTAGCAAATCACAAATTGCTAACCTGATGTCAAATTGCTCCCAATGGAATTTAGGACGCAATCACCCAAGAAATGTGCAGGATTGTACGAGCCGAGGTAGTCTTATTTACTGGGCAGTGATGTGTACTTGTTCCCCGTTATTTGTTGACAGTTTTTCATCAAAGGAACGCTGTCTCTCCTCTATACGTGCAAGACGACGGCAGTATTTGAACTCACAATGCACCGTTTTCTTCTTTATCTGCATAGCTGCTTGAAAAAAAAGAGGACCTATTTCTTCTCTAAATGACAGTTTTATCTGTCTGTAGCAAACAGCTCCTAATTCATTTTTACTCATTTATATATAGAATATATTACAGATATGTTTTATGTTAATTTATCAGTTTTAAATGGTAGAATTTGATACAAGATTCGAACCTAGATGGGAAAGAATAAGCAATGATCCCCATCTATTTGAATAATACAAATAATACAAGGAGGAATCATCAGAAAACAACATTTATAGACATTTATAGAAAAGCTAAACAGATAAAACACTTCAAGAAGTCTCAGTACTTGATCCAGCCGTCATCTTCTCGTCACTCATACGCTGCTTCATCTGGAGACAGAGATTGACACCGAGCAAACAACCTGACAGGTCAAAGGTAATTTATACCAAATACTGTTGATTTAACGCCGACATATCCAGGCAGTGAAGATGAACAAACAGTAGTGTTTGTACCTGGTTTACCTTAACATAGTTCAGTGGCTTTTCTCTGATCCAGTTTTATTTGCCGGTCACCAGAACCAATAAGACCCGGTAAACATCGCATGGTCACCAGCTTCCTCACAACTATAAAAAATCTTTCTACCCAAAGAAAACAGGGTTTGGTAGCTGCATATATAACACAATTGAGTGTATACATCATACTTAAAATAAGATTCAGTGTTTTATGTGATTCCAAAGTAAAAGTCAGTGCTAAAGAATGAAAGTAGTTCTTTTCTCAAGTTCGAAGGCAAAGCTGTAATATTACAAATGCTCACTATGTGGAGACAGGATTTACTAGAATTATACCTACAGAGCCGAGCTTTGTTCACAAAAGGTAAAAAAAAAACTCATATGATTCTCAAACCCCAAGGTATCAGTAAAAATGTAGTGAACTTATGTTAGTGAAATTGGCCGGGATACGCCTGTGCGGGAGCTTGCTTGGGATTATATCTCCAATCATTACCGAAACCCAGGCCATGCATCACTTTAGCTCTCTTTTCATCCCAGGCTCATATTTTAAAAAGGATCTAATGTACTTTATCTGTAGGATCTGTAGCATCTGGCTCTCTAAAGGTCTGGTTTTATATTACACGGAAATAAAAGGTCATGGAATTAATGAGACCGCTCAGAAGAACTTCAAAGGTTGTAATGATGTTGGGTTTTTTTGTGTTTTTTTTTTTTTTTTCTGAAGTAAGAACATCTCCTGCTTTAAAATCTGAATTAGACAAACATCTACGGACATCTACGGATGGCTCAGTGTAGCCTAACATCCAGCAAATCTACCCCCCGAAACATCCTGACACTGAATTAATGCTTACTTAAGACGCATCTTGGGATTACCCCTCACTGTGGGCGAAGAAAATCGTATGAGTGCATTCACGTCGCCGACAGATTGATTGACGCCCCATCAAGCCATGTCCTCTCACCATATGCCAACTCATGTTGATAAGCTGCAGGCAATTCATCATAGTCAGAGGGAACACATCCCCAGCCTGCATGCTTTAATGGTTTGTAAACTCTGCAATGCAGCTCGGATATGAATATGAGCAAACTGCAAATCACAAACGAGCAAAGTCGCACCCCAAATGGACGGACGGATGGACGTCTGCTCAGATTTAAAGGCCGTTCTCCTACTGTTACTGTATGTCTCATCTGTTCAGGCTAACATTTGGGCTCATGCCAGAGTGCTGTGTTGATGTCAGATCAAATGTGATTATGGCCTCTAAATTTACCATCTGATTGGCCAGATCAGTGAGCAGGAACGCAAAGTCTTTACTAATGATGTTAAACCTCTGAAAATGCAAAGGGCAACAGAGATTCCAGTCTGCAACGCAGGAAATGTTTTCTGTGACATACATAGTCAGTTTAGATCAAGATTACACCAATCTGCTTTGTGAAATGAACGTATGGAGGACTAATATATAAAACCTGGAACGAGAAACGCTGTCGGATAGATGTTTATAAAGAAAAACAGATACGCTAAGGGGTTGTCTCGTTGCACACTGTCCTACCAAGACATGCAATGTTTAAGTAAATTGACTGGGACAAGCCGGTGATTGTTGCCAAGAATCACTGAGGATAATGTACCAGATCTCAGACAGCTTGTCATACATTTAGCGCTGCAGAAAGGACTTGAAAGTAAGACTATACTGTACTAAAAATGGCAGCGCTCATCGTTGTGGAAAATGCCAAGAAACCGATCTGCCTGTGAATGCGCTCATGTAGGAGAATCCCTGCAGTGGCCAGAGGAGTTCTGACTCTCTGCCATTGCGAGAAAAAGACGAAATTGTGCAGTCGTGTTGTACTTGTAGAAAGTCTGTGGAGGGAGGTCAGGGTAGTTGGATCGCTCATGGACTTTGACATGACTACGGGCCTCTTTTAGAAACGTTGCATACGCATAAAAGAAGGTGTACGCTAATTTCTACACAAATTTTGGGATGTATACAAAACACAATTGGTGCAAATTGTGCGGTCATCCACGCAAACTCTGACCAGTGATCTGCAGAAAGGAGTAACTGCAACTCCGTCAGCAGAAGGATGAAACAGAAACTATGTAAAACGTAAAGGAAATTTAAATTTTACCATTCACATATCGTATGTGAAGAGGTCAATTACAAAACGATAAAAGGCATTTTTACACTGAAAGAAATCATCAGTGAAAACACGATTTAGGATCATAAATACAAACAGCAATATCTGTTACTGCATAAGATCCCTCGGATATGTTCTGCTACTATCAAACACCTGCATGTTCTGAGTTTTATTCTAATAAATCAGGATCAACAGTGGGACTGATTACACTGATGTTGTTTTTGATGCTTCAGCTCGGGCGGTGTGTAGTTTCAAGTATTGTTATCATGCAGGACTGTTGTTCTCCATAATGTGACTTTGTCCCATCTGAGCTGCACAGCGTCTGGATGTGATGCATCACTTAACTTAACTGTTGTTTCATTGTACAGCTCAAGTCATCAACACATTTTTAATTTTCCTTAAATTCCTGCTTGATGGAGCCGATTGTGTCTCTTTGCATCAGTGAGGACGCTCGGAAAAAACCCAACTGAACAATCAGAGACTAAAACTGCTTTTATGAATGAACTCCCCCCTTTTTCTTAACATGCATGTAAAGAACCTGAATGCATTTGATATCCTCATTTTAAAGAAGTTGATAAAAATCACATAAGACATATGTAAGTCCTCTGTGCATCTGTCTGTCTGTCACTGCTCCATTTAAGAGGGACTCCCAGTAATCCCTGCCAGCTTATTATAAAGGGGGTGAACTCCGGTGACCTCTGACCCCGCCCGTCCACTTTGATGCGGGACGTCTTTATTTCAGACGATCTTCAGAGGCAGCAGCATGAACGGCGTCCTTCACTCTGACGCCTTTTTAGCATTTAAAATGTCACAAATCAGTTATTTTTCTGATGTCGACCTTACAAATAAGATCTTCTATTTCACACGATGTGAATTTTCGTAGTCTAATTTCTGTCTGTGTCCTCATAGCCATCATGATGCGGTCGGGTAGGATGAATATTAATTATTGACTATTTATTGGCAATTATGGGCGTGACATGAGGCCAAGAAAAGGTGAGCCACATTTCGAGTTGGTTATGATTTATAAAGGGAAACAGCTTAATAAATCAGAATATTTTTTAGTATATGCATGTGTTTCATCCGTATGCCACCTTTTGACTTGTTGAGTCCTACGCACAGTTTTAGAAATGAGGCTCCACTTCATCCAACCATGACCACGACCATTCACTGGCCTTAAGTGAGTAGTTATTTCACCGCGATCCATACCAATCTTAACAAAGTCTCCCTTTTTTTGTGCCCAAATCTCAGTCAGCTCAGGAAGCTCTTATTTCTCAGCGGTGTTTTGTGATGGTTTTGAAAGGCCGGTAATTTCGTCAGATCAGAAAAATGCTTCTGCAGGGCAATTACCAAGGTTTCATTTTGATTTATAATTTGGAGTACTTGTTGACCAGGCGCATAGAAAAGCCTGCAGTTTCCTCCGCGGTTTGAATATGACTTCTTCACCTTTAAGTGCAACTGTAAGATTCCATTTTTCACTTTGTGTTCACAGTGAAACTTAAATGCATTTCTATGTTTGACTGCTTGATCTGGCATGCAAAGCGAAGGATATAGTCCAAGTTTGCATTAGGATCTGTAATAAGAATGTGGGGCATTTCTCTTCCCTCAGAATGTGCAGGGAGATTTATTGCTTTCCTTTTCAGGCATTTCACTGGGGGTACACTTTGTTATGACCTTATAGGCCATTCCGGATGATAGATTTTGGTGGTAATAGCCATTTTAATATTACTGTTTGTTACTAAGAGCATCTGAGTCAGCAGGGCATAGCTTCAAAGGCTTAATGGGGCAAAATAAATTGCCACACCAAGGGAAAGATACAGCACTAATCACACCATTAACATTGAGCATCAGCCCAAAGTGGCCATGTTTGTTTGAAGTGTCGAGAAATGAACTCGGGTCAAATCAAATTAAGGGCATAGGGACCACATAAATAGAGGAGGATATGCTCCTGTCTCATTTTTGTAAATAGTATTTTTCCCCTCTCGACCTTTCCTCCATCACACTTAAAATTGGGATTTTGTTGGCGTCCTCCGAACAAAAAAAAATTTCTTCCTTGTGTGGAGCCGTCTCTCTGTTCATTCGCCGTCATAAGAGCCGAGCTGTAAAGAAGCATTAAGTATAGTTGTAATTACTCGGAGCCTTTGTTTTATGACTCGCTGGCCAAATAGTCAGCCTTGTCATAGAGGAATCTATTGCAGATTCACTTAGGCTTATAGTGCCATTAGGTTTTATGTGAAGACATTTTCAAGCCCCATTTAGGGCTTTTGTATGTATCAGTTATTTTTATATGCAGGCAGATCCTACAGAACTATGATACAGCATTCAACAAGTATCATTTTCTACCATCTGTAATAAAAATTTATTTCATTCCAGATGATCCTGGTTGGGATTCCTCCCTCGTCTGTTTGTCACTAAAAATGTCTGATGATCATCGACTGGAAATTTTTTACACAGAAAATACACTGATGCTTTGAGAATTGTTATGTGGGCATTGATGAACACATTGACCTTCTATGTAAAACTGAATACTGGCAAAGAAGGAAAGAATATGGGGAAACCTCTAGAATTTAAAGCTGCATTTATAGAGGGGGTGCTCTGGATGACAGCTCAATGAACAATCATTGATTTAAAACTAATCCGGTGACCTCATGAGGTTAAAAACTATGTCAATACGAAGCAGCAGTGACAAAAGACATTGCTTTAGCTTTTAAATACAGTAACTTCCTCAGAATCTCAATTAGAAACGTGCCCTTTCCATCTGTATGTTTAAAGACCTTTCGTTGCTGCCTCCCACACCGCAATTCTTCTCCCAAAATATCACAGCGAGCAACAAATGTTTGCTGTGAACAACATTTTTCATTTGTTTAACCAACTCTTGTGCCAAAAAGTATCAAGGTAGAGTAAATGCTGAGATTATAAAAAGGGTTTTAAGTATTGAAAAAGTTGCTGGAAGCATGAGGCGGGATGCAAAGTCCTAAATCGGGCGCCAACTAGCTGTTCCCATTCGCCCTCCCTGACATATTTTCTGTGTCTTTTCACTGCACTTTGAGAAAACTGCTGCCTGCTTTGGAGTTAAATGACGCCATTAGACATAAATTGCCATTGCAAAGACAGCTTTCAATTAGCAGCATTAATGTCACGCTATCTGAAAATGCATTACACATCGCAGAGCTTTGTCGTGTGACAGTGATAGAAGCAGAAGGGCACTTTAGGATCTCTCGTGGACTAATTGATCTTAAAGATCTTTAGCGTCTAAAGGGACAGGCCTCCTCCTATTTTCTGCATATCGGCTTCTCTCTCTCTCTCTCTCTCTCTCTCTCTCTCTCTTGAGCTGTGATGTACAAACATCCCAGATTGTCCTTGATTGACTGACAGAGGAAGAACAACCCCCTTCATGGTAGTGAAAGTAAGGGCAACATGAATGTATAATGCATTTTCACTGTGTTGTTGCCTTGGGTATTCAAATTGTGTTTGCAGGGAAGAGGAAACCAAATCAGGGCTGTGCATAAACTCCCTTTGATTGACTGTTGATGAATTCTTCAGAGATCACTGGAGGTAAACTCCTGTATAATGGAAAGGTTTGATATTGACAGCTATCCAATAAAATTCATTCCTGAATCCGGAATTCCCTCCAGGTGGATAAACAAGGATTTCCACTTGGTGCCGTGCTAATTAAATAAATAGAAGCCTTAACAACATTGGCTTTCTTTTGTAGGAATACACTCGCCGTACTCTGTCTGTTCAGACTCCTCTCTGCCACTAAATGTGGCTTGATCTGTGCTTTATAATGAAATATTCATTACTCTGTGGTATTTCCACATCTGATTTACCCTGCATTTTCACTGAAATCTGAATCTTAAAACCCGTGTCAGGAATTTATTGGTTTTACATTTAAAACACACTGTGGGGCTCATTCCCTTGAGTGGGATTCTATTCTATGATTTATGAAGATAAGAAATGAGCACAAAGGAACTAATTTCCAGCATCTGGAACTCTTGGGAGTGAAATTTCATTTGGGAGAGAAACAGACTAAAAGCACAGCTCTGTGTTGACTGTTTTGGTTGAATGATGATGGAAAAAGAAGTGTTGAAAAATACAGGAAGAGACTGACATTGTGCTGCATTTTTATTGAGTGGCCTGAAATTGCAAAATATTGTTAGCAATACTGTAAAACATTTTTTCGCACCTGCATAGAAGAACAGAACTGTGTGTGTCCATGAAAAGTGCAGATAAAACCCACAAAATTGGTTTGTTTTGCAGCAAAACAGAAAAACTTTTCATTGTTGGCTTAGCCACGGTGTCAGATTGAGATGAATGAATGAACTGAATGACTCACTGGCATTTCAGTTGTACTCTATACACATCATTACATAATATGACAGCCATTGTTATTTCATCAAGCCTCGATGCAGCCTGGGCTGTACTCTCTTGTTCCAATAAACATGTGCGAAATAGTGCCGAGCTGCAGTGAAATCTGATGAATGCCCACAGAGACTGTCACCTTATCCATCAAAGTACTGGGCCCAAATTAGTCCAGCCCTTTGTCATTCGAGACAGATGCACAGCTGCATTAATATACATGTTTAGTAAGCTGTCATCCCAAGAAAGATAAGACATTTGAGCAGGAGGGTTAAATAAGATTAAAACTCTATTTCTGGCAAGAGTTATGATGCCGGTGCAATAATGACATTTTAGTTAAATACCTTGCGGTTTAAGCAGTAGCGGTGCACTTTATTTTCTGAGTCATTTCATGTCTTGTCCTTGGCGTTTCACAAACAGCATTTCCAATAAGAGTAATAAGCATTGTTGTATTTTGCTTTGTTGCGGCCTGCTTAAGCTGTGGATCATCATAGTACAATGCAAGACCGCTGGTGTTAACCGTTGATGACTGATTTAATTGTTTTGCTCACTATTGTCAGCTTAATTCAAGGACAGAAAAAATACCGCACAGAATAGTGTAAGTAAGCGTGATTGTCTTCTTTACAGACATTGTACTTGACCTTGGTTGTTTGTATGAGTTTCGGTATCACTTATTAACGTCTCTACTCTTAAGCAAACTAATTCAGTTGCCAGTTTTGTTGTTACTTTTGATGCAGATGATGCAGTGCTATTTATTCAATGCCCAAATATAGAGAAAAACGTGCCCTAAAAAACTGTTTTGATTTAAAGTTATCGACTAGTAAGTAGGACTTAGCCTTTGCTGTGCGAGTACCTCTGAACACTTTCCCCCACACGCACAAGTTTGTACCTGTTTGACATTATTTACAAAGTGAAAGTAATTTCATTTACAACCCAAGCCTGATCATGTGAAATCCATATGCCACAGTAAACAAACATGGCACAAGCAAACACCTCCAGTCCTATTTGTCGGATTGAGCACAACCCCACCTCCCGCCCGATAAATAAATAATTAAATAAATAAACAATCAATGCCCCGTACAGGGAGGGGAACTCGCGCCGCTCGGGGATCAAAATGTCAGCTCTGCAGCTCGAGCCCTCAGAGGTAAGAAATGACACCATAGTCACTTCCTTACATGTTAATTAGTGCATGAAATTTTACACAGCACAATAACCAGAAGCCACACGAGTGTTAGATTGCTTTGTTGTTGCATCAGTATGATGCAGTGGTTGCTCTGTATCGCTCTGTGTGTGGTGTTTATTCATTAATTTATGTAGTAGTTTCTCTGATCCCATTTCAGAGAGAATACAAAGGCCCTGTCCTCTTTGTGCACATGGATCCAAGTCGCTGTTAAAGCACAGATGCCTTAGTCATACAACCTTTTTAATGCTGCTGTTTGTGCACACCTGCACATCTGCCGGCTCTAAAAACCTCTTATGAGAGTGGGCTACTAAAGAAGATATACCACCATTTCTAATAATTGCAGTCTATCATCATATACATCACCGCTGAGTGTGTAATTTGTGTAATACATTTTAAAACAGAGCTGCCCTGACAGTACTGTTTCTAATATAATTATCTATACTGCAATTTTAGACGTGTTTTTACCACTTAGTTTTTCCTGTAGATATTTATCATCTAATTTACCCTTGTCATATAAAGTAAGGATAGTAGTTTGTCGAAGGCTTCGGATACATTGTTAGCCAAGATTTCAGGCTTTAGAGGATTTGTGGCAAGTCTTTATTTAGTTAAAACTCATCTTGCAGAACGGCGCTCAGATTTCCTGGTTTCTTACTTTGTTTCTTTGACACACAGAAACAAGCGTCTAATTACAAGAAACTGAGGCAATAACCCACAACACTGTAAACTGAATCAATAATACCATTTCAACGCATAACCAGCTCACACGCATATTCATACTGTGTTTTAAACAACAGCAGGTGGGTAGGTCTTGGGAAAAAAAATGGACAGGAAGTGAAGTGTAGGTGGTGAGCATGAGCAAAAATGCATTAGAAAAAATTAATTACAAATAGATATCACAGCACAAGTGAGTACCAAAACACCCCCTAGCACTAAAAATATCAGCAAAGATTGAATTAAACCACATTTAAAGATATATTTTTACAGCAAAGTTGCCACTGAAGAGGCATCATTCATGCAAGCTAGCCTTCCACGCAACAACGCCAAGTGAGCTCACACATTCCCTGACGCTGGCAAACGGTGAGGAAAATTGATTGCATTGTGTAAATGTGTGGTGGACTCAATTTTACAGTTGCGTGACAAAATGTAAATGAAAAACAAGTATAAGAGCAGCCATCAGACAAGGATGCACGGTGACCTTTTGATGGGAGGATGTGAAGGCTAAAGAGACTTAATCAAATGGAACCCTCCCTGCCACAGCGTGGTTTGACAGGTGCTGTGCATGAGCAGTGAACCAAACTATGAAACCTACTAAATGATTAATAATAGCCTGTAGCTTTATGTGTGATGAGGCTAGAGGGAATGGTTATTGGCAATTTCTCTCCTGTCTATTTCTCTTTCACACACACACTCACACGGCTGCACACACACGCACAAACAAAGACCTTTGGACTCCCACAACTTGCACCACCTGCAGTGTGCGAGCTTGTGTTAGTTGCCAATGGCCAAGCCAGAGCCCCCCCCCACCCCTCCACCCCTTCTGCAATGCAAACTCAAAGCGCTTCTGGCCACACAGCACATCTGCTCATCCTACCCCTGAGAATCATCTATTGCTCATGTGCAATTAGGGATCAGAGATCTCGGATCAGAATGCCACATGAACATACCCCCATGTTTTGATCAGCGGAGAGAGAAAGAGTGAGAGGTGTGAGTAGGTGGGCGAGGAGGCTTGAAAGCGATGCACGCGTTTTTGCTGTCGAAAATATACCTCACAATAAATATGGATTCCCAGTGATGTCCTCTTGTATAATTTTTCAGCCCTGTACTGAAATGTGGGTACGACTGTGTCAAGCATAAATTTGCTTGCTTGAGCAACACAATTCATCCTCCTGTCGTGCTGCACTGCATCCTTGCATCCATCATATTCTATAATGCGCACAAGGTCATTCGGTAATGAAGGAATCTTTTAACTGCTGAGATTTTGCGGACTGCAGGAGCTCGGGCCTATAAAGTTGGCTCGTAAGTGTGCCCGCGCACACATATGATCGCGCATCAATACAATGTGTGTGCATGTGTTTTTGTGTGCTGTGTTGTACCTTTTATGCTGCCACAGAAGGAGCATTTTCATTCCGCTCAGAGAGCAAAAAGCCTGAGGGAAATCAAAGTAAGCATTTCCCCCATTCTAAAGCACCACCTTTAATAGGTACAATGCCACCCAAGCATTCAGCCCTGTCCTTTGGACTGTGAACACATATCATAGCCAAAACTGCCAATCTGTTCCAAAAGGTATTTCGTAAAATTTCCTTCATTCATGCTCCTCATTCTGCAGTGACATAATATTAAACCAGAGTTTTTCTTCGTTTTTCATAAACATACGCTATGCTCATGTACTTCCTCATTGTTTTTAATATCAGGTTATAAAGCGTCTGTTAGTTTTCCAACCATTCATCATCACAGTGTTAATTATAAAATCTAAATTATTTTGCATTCCTTGAGTGGCTTCCGTCAGAGCTTGATGGTTCATGAATCACTATATACATTATGCACTAAGTGAGCACGATCTACCAGAACAGTTAAGTAGCATCTTGATTTACTACAGTACCTTTAAGGACAGGTTACCCAACTTTAAAAAATGAACAGACTCACTTGCCACACTCATTGCACTCCCTTGTCCCCGGGGAACTGTGCATGGTGTGCCGCTTTGTAAAAGAGCACATTAATAAGGGAAGAGCTTGTTCCTTCATGTCGTTTAAGTGTTTCTGGAGGGCATCCGCCATGTCGTCCATGCTCTTTGGGGTTGGAGGTAGGGGTAGTGATGGGATATGTCCCATTTCTTAATGGATACTCCACACATGAGGATTCTCTCCAAGGGTTGTATGTGTTTTTGTTGCTGTTGTTGTCTCGTTCCTTAGTTCCTCCTTGATAATTTTAACTAAACATTTAACAGGCAACATTTGTACCTTGTAAATATAATTTAATTTTGCATAGATATCATTATTTTTAGAGCAGTAACAAAGATTTTCACTCTGATGGCAGCAAAATCTGCAACCTCGCAGACTGCTGTTGATGTGGATGTTGAAGATGCCTTACAGTTTTGTCACAAGTGGTATTTTTGTGTAATTGGTAACGAAACAGACGACAAGAACTGAAGGCAAATTTATCTTTGATGGACAAAACATGACTAACAGTCTACAGC
>JAOXYL010000055.1:17528395-17544781 GCA_028564955.1 Terapon puta
GTCTACAGCTTAGTGTTTCTTTGAGACTATAATCAAGCAAAGTGGTGCTTTAAACTAAAAGCTAACATCACAATGCTCTCTTTGTGTTATAGTATTTAACAGGAATAATGTCCACCAGTTTGGTTTAGCCCACATCTATTAATGCTAAATAAAATATACATCTGAGGTCTAGATCTACATCTAGAAATGCTGCTCCATTGGAGGCAATTTTTTTCATAAAGCAAAGGCCTGTGCCATGTTTCATGTTAATCCATATGGCAAGACATTTCACTAAAAACCCTAAATATCACTGCTAAAGAACAAATCAGAGGGTTACCACAGTGAGCCAGCTGCATCCACCAGGGACAAGGAGTATTTATACCAAATTTGATTCAAAACCATCAAATGACTGTATAATGTTTTTTTCAGCCTGGACCACAGTACTGGACCAGTCAGCCTAACAACACTGAAAATGGATACTAAAAATAACATACAAGTCATGTTGAAATGTTTTTTTCCTAAGAAACAGTGGTAGAAAGGTCTTTTTTTCTGTCTTTGCAGCTTTCACAGGTGTTCTACTACCTTTAGCTATAATCATACTTCATCCTTCTCATGCATTGTTCTCCAAAGTGACGCCAGCCTTTTCCAAGCGATGGTTTTAAACAGGTATTTGAACAACAGTAACCGAGTGTGAGAGCAAACCAGCATGGGTAAGGTAAGACAGAACAAATTGAACCTACTGTGTGATGGCCTACAGTGCTCTTACTGAAATTCAGCACCAAAATCTGCCTCTCCTTTCAATAGGACAGTTTTTCTCACCCATTATATTTTCTGATGCACTTTGTAACAGTGGGATGTATTACACAAAGTCAGAATATCTCGCCCTTTTAGCCCAGGGGTTTGGTACACCAATACAAATCTACTGAGCAGCAGTTCAGCTTCGATGCCTTGACTTTACCACAGCTGAAACAAAATGAATCCTCTCCTCTTGATTTCATTGAGGTTAATAGTGTCCAGACACAGCAGCCATTAAATTAATTAAAACAAAAATAGAGTTCCCACATAACAGAGATGGATGGGGCTCGAGCGAAGATATTTACAGGTAACTTAATTACATTCACCAAATAAAACACATCTAGGTCACAAAGAGGAGAATTCTAAATAGGCAATTAAGCCAGTGGTAAGAGCCTTAATAAGGCAAGCAAAGTACATAAAATGAGGGGAAGTAAGTGAGTGTCAGTGCAAACGACTTTGCCTAACACTATTCATCATGGGACTAAGTGGTAAGATGGTGTCGGGCTTCTAAATTCTAACAGCATTAATCCCAGATAGCAGGGCTCATACCAGCCAGTATCAATAATGGCAATAATAACTCATCCATCTGGAAGTCATCCAAACCCTGACTGGTTAATTATGCTTCCCTCATGAATATGCCTTCCGGTTTTTAACAGTAGGAGAAGAAGAAGAACATGGCAGGGGGATAGAAAGAGATGAAGCGAGGGAACAATGGAGCAGTCTCACATTTAAATAGCCTTTGTTAGCCGGTTCAGAGGCATCTGCCTGTTATGTGCTCTTGATCATTGTGACATCAGCTTTAGGGACCGTGCTGGATCCCAGCTGGTGGACGTCAAGGGACCTTGAGCATCTGCAAACATGACAAGAAGTCATTTATTAGACAGCAACCTTGACCAGCTTATTGTCCCCAAACTTGAAATTGTCATTTCTGAAGGAGCATTGCTTGATCCCTTTGATATGATATGAATAGATTTCACTGTAGTGGGTGAAGGACAGAGTGAGACCTTATGCTCTTCATTTCTGGATTTACTGCACATGTGCAAGCAGTTTACTCAATACTGATGATCGTTGATGTCAACTGATGATGGCTGACCTGATGAGATGACTGCTACTCGACTACTACTTGAAGGAAAATATTAGTATTTTTACTGCACCGTTTTAAAATGACAGCCTCCAGGACTTCTTATTTTACAGATTAAGATTACATGTACAGAAATTATAATCAATTGAAACATATCATTCATATTTTTATTTAAAATAGCCAAAAGGAAAAAAATGACTTAACCATTATGACACTCAAATGTTACTTGGTTTTTAATGAATCAGTTATAATAATCTGATATTATGGTATATGTCTACAGTATATTATTGAAATCGAAGCTTTTGTGCCCAGCAACTACATTTTATTTTGATACATAGAGTATTTTTGTGTTACTTCTCTGCTTTTATTTTGGTAATATTTAGACCTTTTCTATACTTAAAACAGTATATTTTTACAGAGAGGTGTTTCTACTGTTACTTAAGTTAAAGATATGAGTTTTCTTCTATCTCTGCCACTACTTCCAAATACTGACCCCCTATGGACTGAGAAATATAACCTCAGCAATTTAAAATGTCACACCACAACTGGCATTTGCAGCAAACAGACTGAACACACCCTCATATTTTTCTACTCCTTGTTCCTTTGCAGACATAAGCCCTGCTGCCAGAGCCTGGCTAACCTCCACAAGAAGTTTTCCTTGAGAGAAGTCACTACCCTAACCTAATTCTATCCTTTAAGATGAGTATCCCCTTACCTTAATCCCCTGTTGGAATAGCAAAAGGTTTCTGTTCCAAAAGTTTGATCCCTAAGGATTGCCTCCCCAAATTTTGTCCCGAGCACTGACTAAATTAGGAGACACACTTCCCTTTACATTTGAACAAGACTGATTTCAGAAAAACCAAGCATCGTTACCGCCGAACTGAGCTGTGTGAGGTTTCAGAAAAAAGTTCACCTTGTGTGTCAGATTCATTAAAAATAATGATAGGGAAGAACGATTGAATTGAGAGAATTTATAGACCGTTATAGGGTGCAATGAGGTAACATTTCCCTTTTGATTACAACACTTTCTGCTTTGAAGTGTCACAACAATGCTCAAACACTGGGCCCTGCCTCGTTTCCACTTGACTTGTGACTCGGCTTGCCCCTTTGTGCTTTACTTATGATATATTAGTTTAACTATGACTGATACTTTCGTCGTTCTGGTTGGAAGAACAATGATAACCGCAGAGCTGCACTACAGCTAACCTTTTGTAAAGGTCAGATAAAATAATGAAAGAGGTTCAACCATGACTTAATGGAAATGGCTAGAAGGATCATGTTGGCAAGGTGCAAGAATGGCGTCATTAACCCCTGCCACCATCTTATGCTCCCCTCTTTTAGTACTCTTAGCACTTGGCAGACTTGTTGGCTCACTTGGCTCCACTAATCAGGTTGTTGGTTGATTCTCTTCCCTTCCTTTTAAAAATATGATATCAAGGAAAAAATGCAGCCCAGATGTGTTTTGTGCAATCAGCAATGCAAGACATATGGCGGTATTGATGTCCACATAATGATTTGTTGCTGCTGGCAGTATGATGGTACCTAGGGGAAAGTGAAAAGACATTTTCACACAGGTTTCTGCCTTTGAATGCTGGTGAAAGACAAGGAGAGATAACCGCCTGCCTCAAGAACAGAACCAGCGTTCATGTCATTTAAATGAATAATTTACAGTGACATTTTCAAGCACAATGAACTACAGCAAAGTGAACTTCTGTCTTCATCACTTCTTTTTCTTTTTCTTGAGCAAAAAATGTCTTCACACATGCAAAATACAAGGTCAGTCTTGCCAGCTGGAGGACGTCAGTATTATCTGGGCACACATCTGAATATCTTGTAATTATTGGCACTGTCCAGGATTGGCCATCATTATCCTCGACTAATTCAATTATGTTGACACATTTGGATGACACTGTTGTATGACTGCAAGACTTTTGAATTGAATGGTTTCAACACTTGTTGGAGGCTGTAATTGCATTGACACCCCACACAATGAGAGGTCATTCAGAATTGAGATCAAATATTTGACTGTTGTAGTTCAAAGCTAATACATTTGATGTAAGAAATAAGCTGACTCGGCGGGTATAAACAGCACTGCTTTTAAGTGAATCTACACATTGAGAAGATGAATGCATATATACTCAGCAGCCGTTTTAATGCCTTCATCAGTTCTACAGTCATTTATTCTTTTGCTTTTGTTCCTTAGTGGGAACACATTTCATTACATTTTTCATTTCAGGCAATGAAGTGACACAATGTGCATTGCACTTCTCATAGATAATGTAATGCTGTTAAGGAAACTGTAAAAATGTTGCCCTCATCATTCAGCATGTTGTTGCAAGTGCACTTGTGCACTTAAAATGATTGAACTCCATTCAAGATCATTGACATACTGAGCAGGCTTGTTGAAATCTTGAAAAAAAAAGCTCTTTTGAGTATTTCATGTGTAGTATCATACACTCATTTATTGATGAATCTTATTCATTAGTCATAGCTCTTTTCTTCATCATCAGCCCCACATTTCCACTGATGTAAGATGGATGTTAATGTTTTGACATTTGCATGGCCAACAGTAAAAGACTGTGAAATCTACAGAAGATCTTTACATGGCCCAGCTGTTGGGATGTTCATCGTAGTTAACATTAAGGTGAATGGATTTGACACCTTCCTGTGTTGAAATGGGACTTGGTCCCACTACAAATGTTCGTTTTTCATTCAGAGATTTCTTAGATGCAGAACTTATCTCCTAAGAGGGAGACAAACAAGCATGTTCCCACATCACCTTGGCTTTTCAAAGGCATTGTGCAACAAAAGTCAAATCAGCCTGTGCTGATCGTTTTAAACAACAGTAATAATAGTTGCTTTCCACCCTCTGGTTAGTACTTGATTGGTTTTCATGGCATTTGCATTTAGCAGGGTATGTATTTTGAATTGTACATTGCAGTCTGTTGTTTAGCTTGCTGCATTATTCAATTGCTACAGCAAAAAATAAATCCTAGTCACAGAAATATTATCAAAGCAGTTCTACCTCTTGCACACTCAGTGCCGGTTGTATGAAATGTTATTTTGGTGACTGAAGAATGCATTTTTCTGTTTGTCATTCTAAGTCACTCTGGATAAAAGTCTGAGCCAGATGCCAAAAATGTCAGTGTAATGTAATGCTAATGACTTTTATGTTGAGCTTTGTGGAATCTTCTACCTCTCAAAAAGATGGACCCAAATATTTATGCAGCCATGCGCACGCGTGCCGACACACACACACACAGACAACACACAATAAAACACTCTACTTCAATACTTCAAAAGACCCATCTGATACAATAAAGAAGAAGACGGCGGAGAAAATGTAATCGGCAGCACCAGATTGGGTCCAAAGAATTCCTGATCTGTTTTTTGTCCTCTACTGCATTACATTTTGTCAGGTGGACAAAGTTGTCAATCAAGCTGGCAAACCTATTTTACGTTGTCAATAGGACAGAGGAGAGAGTGTTCATTCTTTCAATAGAGGGTTAGAGATTAAAGTAGGCCAAGCAGAGAAGAGGTAATTTTCTGGGGTGATGTATTGACACTAAGACTCGATCATCTCCCACATTGTATTTCAGATCTGCTGGGTGAGACGGCCAGACCGTGGAGAGAAATACTACTGCCACCCAGCATATGGGCTATGCTACTACTTTTTTTTTTTCTTTGTAAGAGTCATTTGTGTTTTACTTTACCTGATTAACTTCTTTTCATTTCGTAATGGGTAGGTAGAGGTGATGGTTGTAGTGAGACTTTGAGTGTGTTTGTGTGGGTGTGTTTTAGCTTGTCTGTATTAGGAAATACTGTTGGGCTTACCTTTATAATGCACATTTTTCATCTACATTCAAATTACCTCCTTTTTTTTTTCATACCTTTGGGCTTTGGACTGTAACTCTAATTAACTGAGGTCCTTTTTGCAAGCGGCTGGTTTTTCTATTGGCGTTGATTGAAATAAACAATGCCAGTGGCCGCTGTAGGAGAGTGGCAGCCTCGCTCATTTAACTGGATGTGACACTTGGCTATGGACGCAGGACGAGGAGATGTGACGTGCGACGTGCACACGCTAACATAGCGAGGCACTCCAGGAAGTTGTTAGTGAGACGCGGGGGGGGATGGGCAAATAACCTCTGATTAAGTGCACGAGTCCAAACAAATTTCTGCGTTTCGCCTCGAGATTGACGTCTTTAACGCATCGATTTCAACGCCGGCCCTCGTTTCGGTGCCGTTTCCCTTGGCATTCACATTTGCCTGCTCCTTAGTAAGCGGAAACGCAGTCCCGCAGACAAAGAATTGGCCATTATAGGTGGAAAAGTGCCAAGAGCCCAGATTGCATGAAGCCCTCTCAGCGTGGTCAAAGACATTTGCTGCATAAGGGGTTAAGAGGGGTAAGAAGTACGTTAAGTATTCATGGCATGAATATTCTATCAAAACCGTCCCGAGAACATACTGATCACAAGCTTTTAAATAACAAAAATTGCAAGCTGGGCATGTTGAGTCAAAGGGGTCTTCTAATCTATTATGCTACCAATAGGTGAACAAAAGTATCAGTACTGTACTATATTACTGTCTCTGTGCGCCACAATTTAATGATCATGTCAGCATTTCTGTTCAAAGGCCTCACTTCTGATCAGATAAGCCTCTCGTTTCCTCCCCTTATTTGAATTCCCTTGAACTAGAAAATGGATCTTCCCCCTGTCTATTGAGGAAGTGAAATGGGATCCAAGAAGCGCTTTTGGAAAGGAATTCTGATTAACAACATAAAAGAATATTCAGTTCCACTCAAAATGACTCTGGCTCAGGACATTTAGGAGCAGAGCTGGGATGGGATGGGGGAGCGAGGCGGTAGTCGGCCTGTATTAATAAAACCACGGCGTTTGCTCCGGCCTGTTCGACTTGTACCGGCTGACGATGAGGATAATGATAACATGAAAGCGTGATCAATTAAATAGACTATGGGGGTGAAACAAGCGGGCCGCAGTGCAGTTCAAGGGAGCTGTCGAATCCCGTCATCAAAAGGAGAGGACTCAATAAGCAAAGTCAGCTAAATGGCTTCAGACGGCGAACAGGGATTACCTCTGAAAGCGTCTACATCCCCTTTGAAAAAATGTTTTCCTTTTTCATGTTGCGAGGTGATCAGCAACAAATTAAATGGCCAACGTTTTATCTCTCCCCCGTCTTCTTTTGTCGGCTGTGACCTTGAATGTTTGCCCATTAAACTACCAACAGTCTGACAAGTATCCATCTCGGCCTCGGGGAGCTGATGCACAAAGATAATGAATCAATTGTTGCCTTTATCCATGATCCAAAGGTATGATAGCTCAGGACTGAGCCTGTTTGCCTGAGAAACTCTTAGACCCCATGGGGGTGACTGTAGGTTATAGCAGAAGGGTAAACTGATGCAGAAAGAGGTCACTGTTCATTTTTCCTGCCGGGTGCTTCCTGTTTCGACTAGACGCTATTGAATATGTCCTCGAGGAACGTCTTAAAAGTGCTGTCTCATTTCTGAGTTCACCAGAATTCGCAGTAATCTATAACATGGGATAGTTTTGAGGAGCCGGTCCACCAAAATAGATGGGTTTTTTTTTATCACCACAATATGAAAATCCTTATAATGAACTTACCTGCCAAGTGCAACGTGTTCATACTGAACATATAATAATATAAACATTCTGCGACAATGTTAGAAGTGCTAAAAAACAACATTGGGAAACAAGTTATGAATTATGTCTCTATACTGTATGATGGCAATGTTGGTCCTTCAGTCAGTTAGCCTATAGTTTTAGTCCAAACTCAAAAAACTGTTGAGAATTACTTCATACATAAATTCAAGGTGCCCAGAGGGTAAATCATGTCAACCATATCTATTTCTTTCAGTGCTGCCAACAGGTCAAAGTTCTTGCTTATTCAACAAATCATCTCAAAATCTGCTGGAAGAATGAACAACAAACACATTCACATTCATAGCCTTCAGAGGATGCATTCGAATGACTTTATTGATTTCCTAATTTCTGTTATGATGCCACCCACAGTGTTTTCCTGAAAACTGCCAATTGGAATTCAGAGAATTTTGAAAACATAACATGATGGATTATAATTTCTTCGATCATCCTGACATTTCCTCTCCTGCTCGTAGCAGGCTGACATTTGTGTTTTTATATGATTATGGATTGTCATAGATTTAGGTCATCCCATGACCTATTGTCCGATGCCTTAATCAGGTTAGAACTTCAGATCATCAGATGCTTTGGTATATCTGTCTTCCAGTTTGTTTGCAGTGCAGCTTGCAAGGCTGTAGACTTGTTACGATTATGGTCGATTACCTAATGGCCCACACATCGTCTTCAATCTGTTAATACTATTTTTTAAGGTAATTTTAGCAAAGCATCACACCACATCACAGTTAACAGTAACAAATGAGAGAGGACAGGGGTTACCCCTAACAGTGGTAATAACTGTGACTTAATATGTGATTTAATATGTAGTACCGATCATACTCTGTAGTTTTTACCCCTGACTGATCTTGGTTTAGAGACATAATGAGAGTGACATTTTGTGGAAAATTTCTTACTGCTTCTCAGTGAGAATTAATATTTAAAACAATATCCACTTTTGTGACTGGAGATTCTCAGCACTTCTACAGCTCTGCCCAATTAATCACTTGAAATACCGCTACAAATCTCCTGTCCAAAGCTATACGGCACACACATATCTCATTTAATACATTTTAATTTCCCGTCAACTTTAAGCATCTCATCTACTCTCGCTTCCACATCTAATATGTAGACATACAGTCCCAGTTGCACCAGGCCTCATCATTAAACCAGGAGAATTACTAATTCAGCCGTCTTCTGTTGCTAATGCACAACTGGCTCTGCTAAACATTCTGATGTGTGAAATTTTTATGGTCACGTAATGCTTACACTCATCATGTGAGGGATATTACTGTCTCTTTCACTGAGGCCCATAAAAGTTGACATTATGAGATGTTGCGTCTGTGAGGAGAATGACAATTGCGGCATGGCCCATTATCCCGGCGGTGCGTAGAAACATATGAAATCTGGTTGGAAACTGTCAGAAACACGAGCATATTCAGGAGAAGTCAATCAAGTTCAGTCAATCAATTATGAACAGCACTGGTGATTATGTTGGAGTGTGCTTTTCATGCAGCACATACCTCAGTGAGTCACCCCTTATCTTCAGCGCAAGCGTTGCTTGAATTTGGCTGCTGTAGGGAGTAACGGTACTTCTGATTTTTGGAAGCCCACACAGCCTGCATTAGTCTACCAGCACTCGATGAGTCAAGAAATATCCAGAAATATGTGATCTGATCATGCTTTAATTCGAAAATTTAATAAAATTTCCATATACTATGAAGTGCGTGTGTAAAAATATATAAAAAAACACATTATTATCAAAATAAATATTGTTAATTGAACTTATATTATTATGTACACAGTGAGTAAAACACACAAATGCCAAACGGCTGCTAATTTCTCATATTTACGTTTCGTATTCCAACTAAACAGCTCCGTGAAATATGAATTATGCACACTGAGCGTTATTGTATGAATTATGAATTGACGGCCGTGACCCCACAAACATAGTTTACAGGATCAGTTTTAGAGGGTTAGCTAACACTCGCACCGCTCTGCAGAACAGAGGTTTGGTTAAAGTTTAATGCATTTGGATTTTAAACAACAGGAGGCTTTGATGCAACCTTGACTTAGTGGAGATGTTCAACGCTGAATGAAAGGAGACGAGCTCCGAAGGCTCGACTCGACTCGCCAGAAGTGTGTGCGAGCGCAATCTGTGCTACGCCGTGTTAGTTTTATTTGTATCCAGACATGATATGAGAACAAACACACAGCTTATAACATAGAAACAGACTTGATTTGTGACTGTGGGTGTTATGTTTGTACTTTTCCGCTGCATGCGTGTAGAGCATCCTCTGCATATTTACTGCCCTCTGTTGTTGTTGGTGTTGTTGTTCTTGTTCCAAGTCGGACCGTTCGAGAGAGAATCGTTTTTTCAAAGCGTAGCAGCTGAACAAGCGCGTTAACAGACCGAGCAGTTGTTTGTATTTAAATCAACCTTTCAAACTTTTTGCAAGGGATTTTTGCAGGACCTCATTTGAAAAGCAACACCTTAAATGATCCGCTCACAGCCAAATTGTCAGTGTTGATCTCGCTCAGGATATAAAACTCAACAAAAGTCCACACCCATCACAGTTAGCATTTGTGACAGTTTTGAACAACAGCCCCACAGTCATATCAACTCTATGGGAAGACAAACAACACTCCAATCAACACCTGACAACCCCCGAATAACTGTCACTGAAAAAAATCCACACTCTGTGTTTTAATACAGGGAAGTGTTGTGCGATGAGGATAAGTCAGGTCTATAGCTTTGAATCACCGCGATTAGTATCGTGCCCATCTGTCACGCAGGCAGGCACTTGAGATTTCCAGGTGAGGACGAAGCTCCATAGGCGCCGTTCGCTCGCGTGACATGTGACGGCGCTTGCTGACTCCGACTGTCCCGCTGGGCTCGCTGCTGATTCATGTGGCATGTGGCAACGCGGATTGTGTGAAACAAAGCGGCGGAAGTTGATTAAACAAAGTCTTTCGAGCAGACAGCAGACTTCTCGCCAGTTTATTCAGGAATGCACATCTGAATCCGGCACAGTTAGTCTGCGCTTTCATCTGACAGCCCTCAAAGTTGGATAGAAGTTAATATGGCAAAGACGCAAGATCTGTGCTTTTCAAGTCAAGTCAATTTTATTTGTATGAAAATCACAAATTTCCCTCCAAGGAATTTAGAGTCTAAAACAGCCTACGCTTAGATTCTCTGCTTAAATAAGGAAATTATCAAAAGCTATACAGTACTCTAAAATATTCCCAATTTCTCATTAAGTTTTTTTTACATTGCATGTCTCCTGCTCCCATGGGAAGTGTGAAATATAACAAAGAGTAACACACTCAGCATATTAACCATGTGCACTAACCCGTTAATGCTGTGAGAGCGCATGTTCAGTGAGTTCTGCTGAATATTCACTTTCTATACTGATTTGAACATAAGAACACTTACATGTGTGCCTCATCTGATCCTCCTGTTCTCCCGTGGGATCGACAAATGGGAAGCAGTATTGAGAATTTATTTAGCCAGAGCCGGCTAGTGTCAGTTTTGAGTTATAATAAGGTCATAAGTAAGGTATCTTATATGTATATATTACAGTTTATGTCCAATCCAATACAATCCACTTTATTTATATAGCATGATTTTAGCAAACACAAGGTTTCCAAAGTGCTGCACAACAAGATAAACATTAAAAATGTAATATATCAATGTATAATGTCTTAATACCAATGATAAAACAGAATGAAGTCGCCTGATCAGATTTTCTGCTCAAGTAGACCACAGACCGAACTAATCGATGGCTGAGAGGAAATCAAATTTTTCTGTGCAATAGTTTACTGCATGAGTAGCCAGATGTCTGGATATTACAACTCTTGGGTTCAGCTGCCCCTGCTTTATTCTGCGTGGGTGTGAACACAGCCATAACTCGATAAAGACAGGTTTATTGGGCCCGTGCGACCGGGCGCCTCTGAAGGAAAGACGTCAAAGCTTGACAAATTCATTTAAAGGCATGCGTCATTTATTTTTGCTCTGCTTTTTATGGAGAATCGTCGTGGCACAACAAGCAGGAAGACAAAACTTTCTGGGTAATATTGTGTTTAAAAGAGAATTACCAAGCGAAACAATGGATCTGCACCAACACGGACAAACACGGATAAATGTTGGCGTGAATTATCTTTACAAGCATCCCCTTTTTAGGTCAAGACATTTGGAACATAGAATATGCATGAACCAGCAAAGGATTGATCAACTCCGGTCGCCTCCGGCCTCTTAAGCAAAGTGCCATTTGTCATGTGGATACTGCCAGAGGTTAATCGCAGAGGCGGATCACTCACTCAGAAAAGCTACTGGAAGAAACTCGAGTCGCCGCTCTTTGAACGGAGTCAGGGAAGGAAAGGCCTAACGACATCACGTACAAGGGCTCGCATTAATTTTGCATCCGCGGCGCGAGCAACAGGGAAGCATCGCCGTAACGAGCAGCCGGCGAAAAAACTCGGCAGCGGACAGCACACAAGCTTGTTGGCTGGAGGAAGTTGGCCGCGGCTGAGTTTTTCATGATCGCTGGCTGGCAACGGCTAATCAAATTCCCATGCTTCTTTGTTTCCCCCGCTAATGTAATTTTGTCTCATGAATAGTTTTACCTGGCAAGTCAAAAACTCGCGAGGAGCTTATCGGAGCGATGGAAGTTTTCCCAGTTCTCAGCATTTCGGTGCAAAAGTAACTGGTGTAAACATCTGTCCGGCAGCAGAGTCCGCTTGCCTCGGCGTGAAGAAACAAACTGTAAACACAGCTTTCAAGCATGGAGTGGGTGAATGCTTGGTATTAAAAAAAAAAAAAAAAAAAAAATACTCCAAACCACCAAACCAGCTTGCTGTTTTCGCTTTGAATTTCACATGGTGCTCAATTTTAGGCTTTCAAGCATTCAAGGATTCTTTATTATCATTTCAACACATGTTAAACATGGGATGGAACGAAATTAGTTACCCAGGTCCCAGAGCAAGCTCAATACTAAGAGTCATTTTTAGAAAAATAGAATATAATAGAGACTATTATATGTTTACATCAACAAGTCAAGACCATGTTTAGTTTAATTATCTTGGGATGATGATTTCTTAAAACTGTCTTTTCTGCCTTTAAGTATTCATTTGTTTATTTAGTCAGATGAGACAAAGATTGTGATGCATGATTATTTAAAAAGTTATTTGTCTTTAGGAAAATAAAGATGATTTTCCACTGTGGACTTTGTTTGTGATGTTTCCTCTTGGTTTCCTTTTGTTAAGCTAACAGCAGGCAGAGTAAATTCATCTTAATATTAAGCTTGTTTGTGCGGCAGAGATCTGTGGCAGTTTTGACTTTCTCACTTCGCTCCATGACTCTTAAGAAACGGTAATGAAATTCAATCTGTAAATCAATTTAAAAAGCCGTAGCATGGGTGTAATAAACAAACTGGCCTTTGTGAGCTTTGATTTTACCTGTTACGCGAATCTCCGTGGTAACACAAACAAACACCGGTACGTCGGAGTAAAGGGGAAACGCAGTGAATGTTGTAAAAGTGAAAATGACTTTGCTCCCGTGCAGGCTTTGACAGAGTCACGCACTCTTTAAATGACTCCCGCGTCACCGTCCGAGACGGGCCTGAATTCGGTAAATAAAAGTTTCGTCTCGCTTTTCATTCGCGGCTCTTTTCACTGACTCAAACGTGTGTCCCCACTCTGCCCTGTTTCCTCGTTGCTCCCACGTCGGGGTCTGCACTAAATATGGCTGAGAGACATTTGTGAAAGGGCAGAGCAGCCAAAGGTATAGGCTATTCATCCAAGGGGGGCTTCGGGTGAAACATTATTTTTATTAATACCACAATATGCAAATTAAACATGGAGAGAAGGAGAAACTTTACCCACCGAAAACACATCTGATAACTTTCCTTTCCCCCACGCAGTAACTCGTGATGTGAATGTGTGTGAAGGCCGAATTAAAGCTTTTTATCTGTGAAATGCATCTGTTTTTTTACTCCTACAAGTGATGCATAATGCCTTTTTTTGCAGGCTTTAATATCTCAGCAACATTGATGACAAAGGAAATTCTTGATGGGCTCTGTGGAGATTTTTTTTTTAAAAACTGGTTATGAAACAATCTCAATTTAATAAATGCGCCTCCACATGACCCGGAGAAGCAAATGAGACCAACAGCGAGAAGGACGTCTCTGTTTTTAATGGTGATTCTCCTCTGGGTCGGCCTTTTCTGTAAAATCACACAAAATGCTCGCTCTGAATCGACACAAAATGAAAAGTTTTATTGAGATGCTTTTAAAAAAGAGATGATTCACAAATAAAAACATGCCAAGCTCACACCACTAGCAACCATAATTAGTCAGATAACGGGGTTAATATTCATCGAGGGATGTGATTATCGTCAAGTGTCGCTAAAAGACAAAACAAGGACTCTTTATCTCGTCCTCCTCACGCCAGTTGACAGTGCTGTCTCAATATTTAACCACTTAACGACTTAATGTCACATAAGGAGGGTTGCCATGTCTGGAGCTCCTCCTCAACTTTTGTTTTTTCTGATTATTATTATTCAGCTTTCTATTTTTACTTTTTTTATTGAAACTTGCACACGTCCAAGTGAGCCCCATAACCTTCAGCTATTTTTACCTGTGATTTTTTTAGCATTATTTATGAGAGGGCGCCTGTGAAATTTTGAATTTTTTGGCTAGTTTCTTGCTGTTTAAATAAATATTTGAGTTGAGAGACTATACGAAACAAACCCTCGGCCTACAGGAATTAAGTTAAGAAATATATATTCATTACAGCAGCTTTAAGGTTAACTGAGTACTTTAATCACCTGAATTATTGTAGAAATAATTAGTTGAAAAAACCTTGGTAGTGAACTTAGTTGTTATCTGGGGAATGCAGACACACCAAACAGAGGTTGGGGGGTTGGACGAACGCGTTGAGGATTTCAGCCTTCAGAGAGAAGATGCAGACGATGTGGCAGGTGGAGCTCACTGAGGTCAGCCTTATCAAATGTCAAACACTCCACCTCCTGCACCTGGCGACGTATGAAATCAGGTGCCGGGAGTTCGGTACTTGACACATTCAGGTAGATCTATTTTCGCGGCATTGATGACTTCAGCGCCAACCTTCCTTTTCTCCCCTCCTTTCACGGAGGAGCAGGTGTCGTCGGCGTCTGTGAGTTACACCGAGCGGAAACCCACCGTGATAATCCTCCGAGTCTACCTTCGCTCTCCCGTCCAATTCCTGACGCTAATATTTAAATTCTTCCCAACCTTATGCAGCACCTTTTTCACCGCCGTGCCTTTTTTCGAAATGAGCGACTCGTGAGACGCTAATGTGTCTGAATGCACCGTAATAACACTTTGTCGGCGCAACATCATACAATCAAGGCACCTATTGGCAGGGAGGGAACATCTGTATCTTTTAGTTTAAAGCGAATACAGCAATGCAATCAAGTATTCGCTTGTCAACAGTTTCAAAGATCTCAGGACACACACACACACACATGTACAGCTAACACTCGGATGTTGTTTATCACCGGGTGTGTGTATGTACAGGTTTTTTGCACGGGGTTGCTAAGCTGTATGCTCAATTGGAAGCAGGTGCAGCGTAAAGACCTAATCACATTTGCGGCTCATTACCCAGTGACTGTGTGCACATATTTGCCTCTCTGTGTCCTTATTAATCAAGCACAGACAACCCTAAGTGCTCCTCTCCACTTTTCCACATGACTTGCTACAAGCAACAGTAGAGCACAACAACCTGATGAGACCACCTGCTGCTGTCTGCTTTTCCAACACCTGCAATGCAAACGCTCGTAATTTCTCACTTGACCTCTAACCGCTTGCCAATTGGAAGAGCATCAGTTTTTAGACCACTCGATTGTCGCTGGGCTCTCCGGTGTATGTTCTCTCCAAGGTTTATGTTTCTCATTTGGGGTCCCTTGTAGGCATCCGAGCTTGTCTTATTACAGATAAAAAGTGTGGCGTCCATTTTGGATATTTTGTCTGCAGCTGAAATAGACTTTTTTTTTTTTAAATAATGCTGAACATTACCTACAGTAAAGCTAGCCTCTGAATGACTGAATGCATTTATTTCAGTCTTGATGCATAATAATGACAAAATCAACAGTGTAAATGAAAATCTCACCAACAGTCTATATATTAAGTAACCACTGAAAAGGCTCAGACAGAAGCAAAAACTTTTTATGTCTGTCCTAAATTGTTTCTATTAAAGCTGCCCTGTAGAAGAGAAAGAAAAGTGACTGGACAAATGGCCCTTTTCCATTAGCACCAACTCGGCTCGCCTCAACCCGACTTGGTTTTTAGGCATTTCCATTAAGTGTTAGTGCCTGGTACCATGTACTTTTCTCGTACCTACAAACATGTGATGTCGGCAGACGGCAGGCCACTGATTGGTCAGGGCGTGATGTCACTAGATGAGTCGGGAAATAGACTCAACCCCTGAGTCAACCACAACATTTTGAAAGCAATAACAGCAACACGCTTCGATCATAAACGGCTGAACAGAAATCGACCCTCCGGAGCAGCGACGAGGTGCAGATGTTTCTTTGTCTGGTGACTCCATAGTTGCTAACAAATGACGTTGCATGAGTTTCGTGGCGTTGCCATGACGACCCCACCCCTGCTGAGGTGGTACTCTGTTGTAATGGACCGAGTCAAGTAGCGCTGGGACTGTGTAATGAAAAACCACCAATATATATGTCCACAAACATATGGATATTCACATTTATTAGCCTTAAAAACAGTTGTAAAAACTGAAAAAGAATTATACCTTTTCATTATTTCGTCTCCAACAATAAAAATACATCCCCTCCTTTTAATCTCCCCTTTAGCTTTTTAA
>JAOXYL010000055.1:17557758-17579436 GCA_028564955.1 Terapon puta
TTAAAACAAGACAAATTATCAACACTTCTAAATCTAAGGGTTTTTTTCTTGGTAAGAACCAAATAATTTGCAGTGTGGAAAAGACTGGATTGCAATTTCAGTTGTTCATTTGAGAGCATTTTACAACTCTTCCTGCTGTAGATAGAAAATTGAATTTAAGATGATTAATCATACGCTATACTAAATACTGTATTGCTAAAACAACAACAAAAAAAATCAACCATAATACAGCAAGCATCATGTGGCTTACAGAGAACAATTCACAGTAACATTCAATCATTTCCTAATTCTCCTCTGCTTATCTTTTTATTTTATTTTATTATTTTACAAAGATCACACCGACCTCCAGCCTTTAAACAAACCATATATAACACAGATATGTACAACCTTTGTGGAGAACATAAACAGATTTAACCTTGTTCTATGTACTCCCTCCGCAGGCGGACCGGGGAGAAGTGTATTTTATGTGCGAGTGCAAGCTGTGCGTCCGTCGAGCCCCAGAAAAAACTGATTGTAGCAATCAAGAGTCAAGGCTAGACCACACGGCATGAGTCAGGTCCTGGAGAATTGGTTTAAATTTACACACACACACACACAGAAAGAAACACACAAGTTCAGTGCGCCTGTGAGCTTTTCATGAGGAGTTGCCCGGGGAGCAGCGCCGCAGACCGCCGTCGTATCAAGCGTTTCTTCCGATGGTAATGCCCGCGTTCGTGATCCTGCTCTCCTGCAGCGCTCACCTCTGGCTCACGCCGAACAAAACACTGTGTTGTCGGTCAATTTAGCCGGATAAATCAGGGTTAAACCCTTTCTGTCCGCCAACATGCTCAATACCACCTCCGCCGCACTCCTCCACTTCAGGTGCCTTTTGATTGCCAGCTTGTTGATTAGGCGTCAGACGACCACGGCAACCTTTTTGAGGAACCCGGGAGACTTTTTCTTAGCAAATCGCGTACTTCACCTGAATTATGATCGCAGGGAGGTCTCTCTAGCGTCTGGTCCTGGATGGTAGTTTGTGTTCTACCCTCACCTCCCCACCAAAAAAAGAAAAAAATAGTCCCTGCTCCTGAAGTCTTTCCAGCCATTGACCCAGGAACTATGAGAAAAAGAGTTTGCCGCGTTGAATGTGAATGCAACTTCACAAGATTCAGCCACGCTGCAAAAGAGCATCGGTGGCTCCTGTCAGTTAAAGGACCGTGACTGAAAAGGCTTTTCACTTTCTTAAACGCCTGCACATTGCTGCTGCAATACGGGTAAGGACGGGGGAAGTTGATGGTCAGTATGGCGAAGGTTCAACAACTGAAACGCTTGAATGTGGCTGAAAAATGTGGTCACGGTTAACTAAAGCTGCAGGCAAATTGCTCGGCGTTTAATACTTAACCCTTTAACGCACAATGGCTCATATTTGCTACAGAGAGTAAAACAAAAAGAAAAAATGCCTGAAATTTACTATATTTTCAAAATGTAATGGGCAAAAGTACTTAAAAGTAGCATTGTTGTGAGCAAAAAGTTGCAAAAAGGTAAAGAAATTGAAAAGAAAGGCAAAAAATTAGTTTGAATTTTATTAAATGCTACATCTCAGTTCCAAAAATTTTGAATTTTCAGACTAATTTTTGGAACCGTCAGGCGTTAAGAGGTTAACATGGCCTTAAGGAACTCAGCCCCCATCTGCCCTGTAGTGCAGAAACACTTTTAATCTTTGGAGTCCTCACTACGTACAGGAGCGAATGTGATCGATTCAACATAAAACGCTGCAGTTGTAGTCGTGCTACCCAGTGTCAGTTACAATCTCTGCATTAAAAAATTACTGTTCGTCCTTCAAATAAAAAGAAAGAAAAAAAAAACTACAACTTCAAATGGAAAAAAAGTGACTGATCTCTGCAGTATCACTGGGTGACTGCTGTGGTAAGCCTGGGCGCAGATTAACTGTTGATAGCAGAATTAAGCGACTCTATTTCCATGGTAGCCGACCTTACAGTAGCTCCACATCGGCAAGGTTGGGCGTAATTGATTGAAAGCTTTTCCCCACCTCCTTTGGGTGCCCTCTTGCTCCCCATTGTAGCGGTGAGGACACGAGTGAAAGGCCGCTGACGGCTTCCTCTCCCGTCGCTTCCGTCTGCCGGGGTAGTTCTGTCAACAGATCATCCCACCCCGCTGCGAATGAAATCAAACCCGAGGTGGCTCTCCTCTATCTACTGTCATTTCTCATTAAAGAGATATGAATCATTCCTGACACCGTGTAATTGGTAAATGGTAATTTCTGAGAGGAAATTCTGCGAGTGTGAGGAGAAATCACACTTTGGATTTGAGATCGGAAGGATTATGACATGAAGCAAAGACTGGAGCTTAACTGCCTCTTCCTGCTGTCTGTTTTATTGTATCTGATAGCCGAGGAATCCACTTGCTCAGGAATCAGAGACACTGGTTATCTAGGTACCTTCAAACAATGACACCACTGGGTTTTAATATCAGCCGCTATACATCGCTCCTCTGTCTTTTAAAGCCTGATTTCACAAAGGAAACATTCTCATTGATTCACTCAGCGGCCTTTTATTTCTCAGAGAAAAGAAAAGCTGTGGGGGGAAAAGAGATTTTGACGTCGTTATTGTTGTTTTGTTTTATAAATTCAAATAACATTTTCAGCGACGGCCGTGGTTTAGGGAAAGCATCCCATGATTTCCAACCCTGATTAAAGTCATTCATTAATCAACTGCGCTTCCTGCAAATTAACATTAACATTGCAATACAGAGATAAAAAGAGAGATAAAAAAGACTGGGCCCTAGCAATTAGGAACTTATTGCTGCACAAAGACCCCCAGAGGGAAGACAGTCAAACCAGTGAGAAGCTTAATTGGTTTCAGGTTGGTATTCCATTCGTCAGAGTACCAATGCACCAGATATATGCCAATGTGTTGCCTTTTCCTTAAGTGCAATATAGAATTAATCAGCAGTCTGACGCTTCCTGATGGAGCATACATTTTCATTAGCCGCGTATATTCAGCATATTTCAAATCTTTGTATCACGCTCTCTGGTTGCTCTGTGGCTGACGAGTGCCTCCTGTTTAATGAAATTAACGGAGGCTGTCTCGTCGAAGAAATCTGATTGGCCGGGTGCTCTTTGATAGCGCTAAGTGGGCGCTTGCCTCTGCATCACAGATCTCTTAGCAACCAGGGGGTGTTGCCTCCATGGTCCTTTGGGGAATTGGCTGTATGCAAATGATAATTAAATATAAAGGACCTGCAAAAACACACATCACCGAAATAATAAAAGGTATTAAGCAGTATTATATTCATCTAAAAGGTCCTATTCTTGGTCTAAAACATCCATGTCTGTCTTCTTTTGCAGGGAATTTTGCAATCTAGCCAACTTAATTAACTCAGTAGTTTTAACCAAATCTCATTATTAAAACATAAATAAATTCATCAGTGACACATGATGTAACCGCATCTGTTCAGTGCAGTTAGCCATAGCCTACAGACCTGTCATCCATCTGACATGACAGCTACCGCTGGCTTACAGACGAGGACCTCCAATCCGGCGACACTACAAAGTCTGTGTCACCTGAAAGCCCTCTCATGTGTTGCTGGCATTTAGACTTTTTAAAGCAGGATTTGACATTTCACATCACCATTTGAGTGGGAATGCTACCTCACGCAATGCGCTTTCTTTCCGTTTGTTCTTGAATGACAACAAGCCAATCCCACCCCCACCGAAAAAAAACATAAGTAGAAATATATGCAGTCGTCAGCAGCTGAGGGATCCATGAGATACCTGCCTGTGAACCCCTGTGGGGCCGCGAGTGGCTGCAAGATTCAGGACTTGTCTCAGCACCGACAGCAAAACACTAATTATGCTCATAGTAACTTGTAAAATGGAAGCACTGCGTAGCAAAAAAGCCTTTGATGAGTTTGAGAAATGCTGAATTTGACCTTCATTTGGGTACAATTTGATGCAAGAGAGAGCTGGAGGAGACCTTCCTCACTGGCGTGCCACATACTCTATTAAACATTTGAGGAAATAATGATTTTTTTTGTAACAATAGTCTTAACTTTTCAGTGTTCCTGTCAACGTGTGTAATATTCAGCAAAGCAGAAAGGCAAAGGGCGAACAAAACTCACCCTGTCTTTTAGAGGAGATTGATAGTAACCCCCCCAAAAAAGTGTTTCTTTAGAGACTGCATGTTGTTTTAATAGGCTGAGGTCAATAATTATTGAACGAAACATTAACTGAGTAAATGATGACGAGGAGAAGGCCGCTGAATGGGAAAGAACAAAAGGCATTATGCTTGCGTTTCCATTAAAGACTGCTGTTGCCAGTGTCGGTAAATTGCACATAAACAAGGGTCATTTGCTTCGTCTCTGGACGGCAGCGCCCTAAATGCCGACGTCACTCCGCCAATCCATCCAAAACGCTTTAGAAACGTCCGCAATGTCGCACTGATCAATACGATTGAAATAATTATGCCACAGTCACTTATAGGATCCCCAGACAATCGCACTGTGCAGTGGTCAGTCGCTTCGAACTCAGCTTTTGTCAGACTTAAGTTCCTAATGTAATACTGAAGAGAAAGGAAAAAAAATAAATAATGAGCCCAGCCAATCTAACCCTTGCACAATGGTTCATTGACATGATTAGAAGTAAATAAAGTAATTACCCATCCTGCAGTTTGACAAAGCTCCTGCATATAAATAGGCATCATTATAGGGTACAGTGGATGAGTTTGCTGAGCATTTCTACCTTTGGTGGAAAGCGATTTTGATCTAAATTGATTGCTATGGGATTATCCAGGATTTATTAAATATTAAGGCATTGACTTTGGCTAATGTAGATAATTAGGGTTTATTCAAAGTCAAAATGAAATTGGCATAAAATGTGCATGGAAAGTGATTCATTACTGAGCTACTAGTCAATTCATCAATTATGATTTTCATTACATATCATAATTAAGAACGCTCGAGCTGAATTGATGTAGTTTAAAACTCTCATTATCCTGTTATTTGGATTAACAAATACACATTTTTGCAATACCGTGAGTGGAGAATAATAATATATGATAAGTCGCAGCAGCCTGAGCTCATCACTTATTGGGATTCACACACGTAGTGATCGCGGAAGTTGAGATCTATCACATGGCGACTGACCCGAGGTTGCATGTGGGGTCTAGTCAGATTTATGCATCCAGATTGTGGAGGCTGATTATGGATTTGATGCAGATGCAAATATTGATATCTGAGATTTGAAAAAATCCAATATCAGATCAATGACTGATACTCACAGCATATACGTGTATATGTTTACATATGCACATAAGACACACACAGTAACCTACTTAAGATATGTGTGAAACAGGACATTTAATATTTTAATACACATTTGTCAGGACCAAACTTAGTAACATACTCCAATGCATCTTTATTGACGACATTCAATGCAGCTGATTGGTCAATATATATACATATATATATATGTATATATGTCAATTGAACCTGCATACAGTAAGCTAAAATCAGCTGGTAAATTGGCCTGATTTATTCATGTTGCTTTATAATTCACATCCACAGGACCTGTCATTTAGTCATGTTTTGGGTCTAGATGACTTATGGCATCTAAATTTGCCAAATAACTGAAGTATAAAATGTTTTACCTACAATATGACTCCACGCTGGGAACTGTAAATTACACTGCTAAGAGAGAACACTTAAAAAAGTAGAAGTTTGAAATCAAAAATGTGCCAGAGCCTTGCTGAACAGAAAGGGAAGTTTAGAAATCCATTTTAAAACAAATACAGATTTGGGCACAAAACACAACCTACGCCGCGGAGCCACTCTAAAATGTTGACATGGCGACATCGTGTTCGCGCTCAAATGGAAATATCTTGTGCCTGCGCCGTGGTTATCATCGCGCCGGCTCTCAGAATAAATCATATTCTGGAGGAAAAAGCGAGAGCAGTCCATGTTCATGGCATAAACCTGTGGTTTGTGGGGTAGAGCGCCATGGCAACAGAGGCAAAAATTCATTTGAGCACCTCCTTATGAAGTGTTGAGTGCAGCTTTAACAGGAAGAGAACACAGTCTCTGAAGAAGCTGGCGGCACATCACTCACATTATAGAGCTGGCAAAGACTTGAGTGCCTTGCTCCTAGTTGTGATTGGTGATTAGTAAATGTTTTGTCCCCGCCACAGATCTGGTTAATGGGAATGTAGATTCCCCCCGCTGGTGCTCGGGAGTTAATCACACAACAATGGGGTGCCGAGGAGGGGAAGGAAAGGTAAGGATGAAAAGGGACGGGGTTGGATGGAGGCTTCTCAAGACAAGGCCCCCAAGTTTAATTGCCTTTGGATAATCTTATTGTCTGGAGGTGTGAAGGGGCGACTCTCTCGCCGTCCCACACTCTCTTCAGAGGCGGGTTTTAGAAGTCAAGTTACTTTGAAAGGCTGTTGATTCACAGCGAAGCGGAGACTGCAAAGTGCCAGGGATGAGCTGCGAGGCAACGTAAAGGCTGGATACTGTATTTTACACTGATTTCCACAAAAGTGGGAAGAGATTATGGACTATAAAATCACAAATGCTCAGTGGATAAATGCACTTCTTTTTAGATCATTCAGACAGTAAAAACATTCAAAAGCAGACCATTTTGATAGAAATTATTTTGTCATGCTGAAGAACTCAGTTATATTAGTTATTATGAATAATACCTCATTATGATCCCACTCAAAATAATAATGGTTCTTTAACAAGAGCAGAAAAATGTGTTATTGTCACATACTGTGGGTTTCTTTATGTATGTGAGTATGTTGTTGAGCTTTATGAGTGAAAATGTGGCTCTGCAGAAGCATTTATATGATGTGTAGTAGTATTACAGTATGAACATTAACAACAATCAGCTTCAACAAAAATTAGGATTAAGCATTATGATTATAACAGTCTGATATTTGTGCAGCAGCTGAGCTCTGTTTCTTTCACATTTCCAACATTTCTTTTTTTAAAAAAAGCATAATTTGCAAAAGCTTAATCAAACTCTAAAAATGTGCTTGTCTGCACAATATTTGGCACACTTAGAGCCGAGACCCAGGATCAAGATGATTATCTAACACTCTTAGCGGATGAGGAAGTATGTCTTCACAGTCTTTATACGAGTGTTTTCTGGGGAATGAAATGACTTCTTTAACAAATGCTACACCCTGTAGATGAGCGAATTAACATAAAAACACTGCAGCTGTACTCCTGCAACACTTTTTTTTGTCCTCACTGGGCCCTGCGAATGGTCATATGTAAAACATCATCTTTTAATTTTGGTCTTGTAGGTAATTGGCTTTAATGAAAAAGATGCATAATTAATGCACAAGTGGGGATTTCTGCTCAGCTTACTACTGTACGGGGCTGTAAAACTATAACTAGGGTACATTACAGGTAATAATAATCATTGTCCTTATGAGAACAATTTCAACGTAGCCACGCTGTTGCCCCGTTTTACTTTACAGCCGCCGTCGAACATCTCATTCCTTCCGTCAGCTGTATTTGGATTGCTTTTCCATCCAGTTGCTCCCGTGTAACCAATAAGATTTCCACAGACCTGAATGGATTGAAGGGTGCATAAAAAGAGATAGTGGCTTTTTTAAAAAAAAAAAAAACAACCTTGTTGTACGAGCTTACTGCTGTTTACATGACCAAACAACCCTAAAATAATGAGGCACATAACACAGTGCTGTATTGTATTAATACCCTGTCCATGACCTCCATTAAAAATACACTAAGATTCTTGCTTGATCCATGTTTTTCTCGCATTATTTTCATAATTGCTTCGGTATTAAAGTGTTGCATTGTAAGCATAGGCGGTGCAACATTTTCAGCTTCATTATTAAACTTATTATCTGCTCTTTTTTTCCTCCCCATCAGTTGTTTTTGTAGACCGTGTTTACTGCACCGGCGGCTCGTTTTCCCAGCGAACATGCTTGATTCTTTCTGACGTGCGAGGAGTTGCGCTGAAGTCCATCCAGTATCAAGAAACATGCCAGCTGGTTGATCATAATTACAACCTCTGTGTGTTTTCTGGTCCAGCTTGGACAAACCAGCGGAAAAATATGGATCCTGGCGGGTCTTTTTTTTCTCAACATCAAGCCCTCGATGACTGCCAAATCCAGCGAGCAAGAAGTCAGTCAGTCGTCGTGTCCCTTTCAGGTGCATTGCTGTCTTGGAAAATTAACTTTTCTAACATGTAAAAACATCAAACGTATATTTATATATGAATTACATAGGGAGATGCTTTTTTTTTTTTTTTTACATTGTGCAATCAAATAAGGCGCGCAGGTGTCTCTCTAAGCAGCTGTTTATTACTGGCTGTTTGGACGTGATCCATTGTTTATGCACTGAACTGGTCATCCCGTTTGTTGGCGGTGGCACAATGTGCTGCATTCTTTGTTGGCAGGTAAACATCTGAAATGTTTATCCGTGTCAATCAGCAGCTGGTGAATATGTATGTTCTGTTCATTCCCCCTGGCCCGGCGCTGAAATTGTGCGAGATGATAAACGCGAAGCCACATTTCTTTTGGCTTATCGTGTGCTGCTTTGCTGGTGTGAGATTTGGTCATTTGATTCCAGTTTGAACCGTTTTACCCATGTTTAACTTGAAGCTTTATTCAATTTTACCCCTGCCAGGCTTCTTTAACATGAGCACGGTGTTACAGTAGAGGGTGGAAACAGCTTTCTGTCGTGGAAAAAAATGGAGAAGAAACTTGAGCCAGCTGTTTCAGCGATCAGCGGGATTTCAGCTGCCTTTGAATTACGACCACCTTCTACCAATTAGTGTTGTCATCGCTCTTACAATGAAAGTGAATTATCTTTATTCCCGGGAGATTAATGGGGACTGAGGGTAGAAGTAAACAAGCCGTGAAGATCCACCTATAACTTACCTGTAGAGCTGGTCAGACGTTTGTAATTGGTGATATATTAAAGTAAGCACCCAGTCGAATCTCCTGCACCCTGAAACAAAAGAAAAAAAATCAAAATTAGTTTTAAATGTCGTTCAAAGACAATATATCGCCGATTTCTTGCAGCATGCAAAGTAGTAATGTCCTTACAGTGAAGTTTAAGGTTAGAATATATTGTTATTTCTTCACAGAAACGTGCTATACATAGAACTATTATGCTGTTCTGTGCACACCAGATGTAAGATGTATCACTGGATGCTTCCTCAAGAGGTTAAGAAAAAAAAAAAAATCACACCGGGAGGAGGGAGGGATTGAAAACCACTGTTTAATCTAACTATCTCTGCTTTCTCTGTCAGAGGAAATATGTCACTGAAGTACCGGCATCACTAGAGAAGAGCATATAGAGAGTCGCATGAATTGAGGTATTAATAATAGCCCCAAAGAACAGATATGCAATGACACAAAATTGTTCCATCAGTCTGGTCCAATATTTGGTTTTGGGATGTGTGCAGAGTCTGAACTCAGTGGCAAGCCCAGAAATGCTTCTTAGCACTGGGCCAACTTAGAGTAAAGTCGTAACAGATTTATACTTCCAAATATAACACCTCAGTCCACAGATGACAGGTCCTTCTTTTATTCAGAGGTGCTGTTCTTTATAAAAGCCCGGCTAAGAGCTTCTGCAACAAGCTTTAAATGAGAGCTGAGTAAAAACCCGCCTGGCCTCAGCGGCTGGTTATGCGGTCGGGTTCAGCGTCTGCCGGTGCCGCTGGGCCAAGATGGGTAAAGTCTACATGGGAGAGGCAAGTTTTTCTGCCTTTTCCTACTAAAAAAAAAAAAAAAAAAAAAAGTGACTGCTCCTGAGCAGTGCTTTGTTATAAAGAATTCAGGCTCTCAGAAAGATGGATCTGCCACCTGCAGACTTTTTGGAGATGTTATATTTGGTGATGTAAAATGTGTTCACGTCACATCCAGCCAGGACCAAGTTGTACATCTCAACAGAATGTCTCGGGAAAGTATCTCCTGCAATCTGTCAAACGCTGCTGCAGTGGTCTACCAATTACAGCTGTGAGAAGCGAGCAGCTGTCTCGGCTCTGCAGACTTCAATGCCACCAGTGTCTCATCCGGCGTTACATACGTATCCCGATGTAAAAATGTGATGCCGTACAGGGAGACACGGATAAAATGCAGAATAAAGATTGAGGAGTAGCAGGACGGAGGGAAGGTCTCATATCCAGTGATGAGAGAGATTCATTATAAGCTGCTATTAAAATGATCCCTGGGATAGTTCCTGAGAGCCGAGGACAGCGCGGTGATCAGGCACCGGGATTCAGAAGGGGACGGCAACACCGAGGACTGAGTGCATTTTCAAGGTAACCGGTGTCCAAGCCCTCGCTCCTCCGTGAGAAAGAGAAGAATAAAACTTGAGAGGGGGGCTGGTGAGGGTTAGGAGGGCTTATTAGATTCCACTGTAAATTGCATCATAGAAGAGGAGCTTCTTAAATCATCATAGATTTTCCGCAGCGTGTTTGAGGCTATGCGGTCGCCCGAATTGAAACAGTCTTTCAGTTTCTTTAATAAAGTCTACGACAAAAGCTTTACGGCACTGTGAGGGTTTTCAGCACTTCTCAAGTCGCACAAAACTTCAATCAGAACTCATTCAAAACTTCAATCATAGGAGGGAAGCCATAAATTCAGGGCACATACACTACCTGAATACTCCAGTCCCCTTTGCGGCAACAATACGATCAAATTGAAACACTGGCACCTCCATCTGAATGTCTCTGCCTCGAGTGATAATTTGACTGGATTTTTGTCAGAGAAAATGGGCAAATGATTATTTCAAGTTTGTTTGAAGTGTGGAAAATTGGAACAGATGCCAGCAGAAAGGACACAATAATTCGATGTTTGGCGAATTAACACAAAACCTAACATTCGCTTCTAAAGAATGATTTCTCCTAGAGTTCCCCTTCAGCTGTGATTAGTTTCGCAGGAGGACGAGATCGATCATTAACAAACCGTGTACGTCATTTAGATTTGAAGCCTGGAAGTGTATCTGTGATTGCGGACCTGTCAATTTTTCGACGCCGGCGAAATGCCACCAGTAGTTGAAGTTGAGAAGATATTGCTATGTCTCACTTCAAACCTGCCTCCTAGAAATTATGCAGCTTATATTTCTGACGATGTAATTGTTGCCCGAACTATTTTCTCTGGGCAGTCTGTCTCAGCACTACTTTTTTGTTCAGTGGGTGGTTAAGACTGATGGTGGGTATTAAAACTTCACAGCTTTCACTGCAGAATCTGGTATTTGCAACCATCTTTGTGCAGATTAAGCAACAAAAGCACTTAAAAGATTGTTTTTTTAATAAGTAAATGTTTTTAATTTGACTTTTTCTTTATTAATTCACCACAATCTTCTTGTGAACTCTAACCCTACCTGTCACCAGGTCTCTAAATGTCACCATAAAAACAACTGAATCATGGTGTGGTTGCTGTTGGCAGGTGTGTTTTGCAAGATATTGTGGGGCGAACAAATGAAATGTGTTCTCCGCAAACATTTACCAGATATGTTCAGTATCGACATTTTGCAACTCGGCAGACAGGTTCATTAACGTTTCCTCATTACGTGATAAAATACATAATCCAGGGGGCATTAGGCTTCCTTCAAAACAGACTCGCTTTTGCAAATTAGCCGTATACGAGGGAGTCTTGTTTCAGTTAGGATTAGTTTCAGAGGGAATTGGTGGTAGTGTAATTATTGCCAGAGCATGTATGTAACTTCGGTCCTCTCTGAATTTGCAATGTCAGTCATTATTTAGAGGCTCCTCACGCCTGCAGCAGTTCATAATCTGACTTCGATAAACCTAATCCCTTCCATGCAGCATGGATGGATACGGACATACTGGACATGGACTTTTTTTTCCTGTAGCAAAAGTTGAATCGTCATCCTCAGGCAGAGTTTTCTCAAACTAAAATGTGTTTTTTGAAAAGATATTCATGTTTCTTTTAATTGAAAGCTCATTACAGATGTGAATGTAATTTGCTGATAATATTACAGATGTCATATGTCACGAAAGGCTCAGTAGTTTCAGCAGTTTAACTATGCTTAATGCACTTTTAGTTAGTCATGATTCAATCGGAGTAACCATCTTGAACCCTTTCATAATCTTTTCCGAATATGTGGAAATTTGATTCGCGCTATTGTGTCTCTCATCTTTAATGATGTTTTACACCAAATATTACCAGGCGCGCGTGTTTGTGTCTGCACATACTTTGCAGATGAGATTATATTAGCATGTCGTTTTCTCATACGGTGCAATCTGCCCCCGCATGCGAGAGTAATTGGGTTGATCAAGGGAAGTTACTGGATCGCTTATGTCGCTACTGTCCATGATTACCAGCAAATCAACACGCTGTGGTTACCTTCATTCAATGATGAATCTCAATTAGTCTCGTAATTGCGCTCCACTTGCTTGCCAAGTCGGAAACTATAGAAAGCAGTTAGTTAGTAATTGTGCGAGCCATATACTAGCACAAGAAGCTATTTTAGTTTCCCATAATAGATAGATAGATGACAAATGAGATATTTTATGAGCGGCAGTTGTTCTGGAAAAAAAAAAAGAAAAACACGTTCTGCCGCTCCTCCCTGATAATCGTATGTTCAGCTGGCTACTATATTAAACTTGCAGTTGATCTGATATCACGCTGGGCTGCTGATAGTGATTGAACACGCTCTGTTCATTGGTATTTCAGGGAATCATATAAGTCCAACATGATCGATCCATGCGTTGGAGTCATGCAGAATGACAAATTGAAATTGATTCCTGAAGGATGTTATTAAGATCCAGGCTGAGACTTTTCTTCTTGCCCTGGTTTTTCAAATGTAATTATGGCGAAGACTGTGGAAAATATTCCAAAAAAACAAAGTGCACATTCACGTTCAGTTGCACTTTACATGGGAAGCTATTGTACATATAGTTAAATAAACCTTTTCAGACATTTATTGACACATTTGCTGCTACTGTAAAATATCTGCTCACTGTGCGCCACACTAAACTTTTGTGTCTTAAACTAATAAAAAATGGATTAATCTTTCATGGTGTTTGTTGTCTGTACTCCAGCCTTCATGCAGTATAGAGGCGTAATAGAAATAGTTGTCCAGCTCGGTGTTTGCTTAGTTATTTGTCAGTACTTATTGTGTTTTCTGATGCCATCTGCAAACTGCTAACGTTTTGATCTCGCCTCCCTGATCTCCCCCAGCTTTCTGCAAACGTCTTACTCAAAAGGGCTTTTTCGCTCTTGTCGGAAAATAAAAGAACTGCTTTCTTCAGCCACTTGCCGGGCCTCAATAAGTAAATTAAAAAAAAAAAGAGTAAATACATAATTAAAGTGAAGGTTCACGTCAGTTGCAGATGTCCTAACCCCACTCAGTCCATTGTGGCAAACTAACAAGCATTTTATGTTCACTGCCACGAGGTTAACGCTTTATTTCAAGATTCAACCTCTGACATACATTAAAATTCTCTGTTTTGCTGAGTGTCAGAAATGCAGTCTTTTCATGAATTATGGACGTCAGTTTAGCCGGCCAAGAATAGTGCCAGGTTTACATAAGCAGGTTTGTTAGGTAGCGCGCTACCGCTGCTGTGTTCAAAGCAGCGTTGCAGAGTTTGCGTCGATGGGGTGGTAAGTAGAAGAAATGTGTCTTCTAGGCAGCAGGGAAGCTATTTGGCATCCTGTCGGAGGTTGTTAGGATACATGTGCAGAATGACTGCACGATGGGTCATCCTCTGAGTCAGTCATTCTAGGATCAGATGACCAATTATTCACCAGTCCATAATACTCAGCAGTAAAAGTCTGCTCTTTCAATACCCAACAGTCATAATTTGGCAGAACTTAATTGGCCAGGTCAACTTTTGCCGTGGGCAACGCACCGTCTTGGCATACAAATGACTGACGATGTCTGCTCGGGTTGTTTTTACATATGTGGACGCTTTCCAGGAACATGCTATCTGGTTTACCTACACTTTGGTTGTTATCTCCTGATTTAACACTTTTATACACGAGTTATCTGTCCCGTCCACGCTGGGTAAATAACATTACTCTCTCTGGGTGTGGACGGTGGGTTTCATCAGAAACCGGCTATTATTAGGAGGTTGAAGTCATCTTTAAAAAGCAAAGCCAAATGGGAAATGAAACCGCCTCATGAATTTATGATTACACTTATGATTTTAACATGTGGAAAGAAGAACGATTTTTGCTCCCTTCCCTTATTACCTCTTGTTGCATTCGTTCTCACCCTTTATATGCCAGTGTCGCCATAGTTACGAAATCAGATGGGGAGACAAACTTGAACAAAATAAGTCATTTTAATTTTTTTTTTACATTTCCCAACATATGTCTGGAACAATCCAATTATACTCAAACTATATATGAAAAAATAGATGTATTTTTTATTGTTTTTCTGTCCTCTATCTTCACATTGATTGCGTCAAGCCTCTAGGCATGCACGGCGAAGCTGCACTGACTATGTGTTGTTTTATACCCGGTACACATGACACTTTTTCTGGAAATCTTGACAAAATATCAAAAATGTGCCACCTGCGGGGCGGAAGAGAGGGGGGGAGGGCGAAACCAAGGTGGAAGCAAATCCCAAGAACTGTGTTCCCTTTTGTCTCCCCGCTTCTCTTTTACACGAGCGAGTTCTGTACTGTACACGACGGCAGGCAATCAGTCGCCGCCGCAGCTCGCTTTTGCCCCCGCGCCATCCACCGCTCATCTGCATAAAGAAGCAGCCATATTGAGCATGATCTAAAGGGTAAAAAATGGGCAGAGAAAACAGAGGGAAAGGGTCATTAAGCACCAGGTTGGGAGACAGAGAGAGACAGCTAGGGAGACATAGAGTCCCAACTTCATCAAGATTAATCACTGACATCTGGTGCCTTGGAGGACCTAGTTAGTAACCCTCTGTTTTCCCCCTGGTTGGGTGTGAATCATCGATGGCAGGCGGAGACGCAGGAAGCACAGCCCTGGATGCCTGTTGTATCTTTTGTCACACTGGGTAACAAAAGAGCGTAATGAATGACAGTGAGGGGGTAAAGTGTACACAAAAACATGTTTTCAGATGGTAATGCTGTCATAGATTTTAATCAGTAATGGTGCTGAATGCAGTATTAATGGTATAGCAGATGTTGCTGTCTGTACTGACAGATAACTTGAGATGGATGGAGGCGGAGATAGATGCACGGATAGTCGCAAAACTTGGCTTTATTTATATAAAGATCTGACATAATCTCTTAAGCACGGTGAAAATAATTTAGCAAAAGATGCTCATTTTTACGAGAGCCCGATGGAGACGATGAACCGAAAGCAATGTTCCATCTCATTTAAATTTACATACATGGCATAATACTCCAAGGACAATCATAAATCCTGGTTTTACAACCATATATGTGTGTGTGTTCATGCATCAGTCTAATTAGATATACGGTGTGGTTTTCATTTATCCAGCGCCGGCCCTTCTAATCGATTATGATCACCGCCGTGGAGCTCATAATTTGGCGAAGCCGCGTAAGCTCGCCAGGTAGCAAAGGGAAGTCGGACATATTGCGGCGAATTAAGAATAAATAAACACCAGGTTGGAATCCCTGACGCCTATTGGCTGATTTAACAGAGTCCTGCTCGTAGATTGCGCGGAGGGAGATGAATTGATGGCGAGGAGAGGATAGACAGAGAAGGTCGAGCAAGAGTGGGAGCTCGAGGGGGGGTGGGGGGTGGCGAAGAGGGGGCGGGGAGTCCGAGTCCTCTCTATTAACTGTGGGCCTGAAGGAGGCTCTTCTTACCCGGCGCCCGGTTCTGGCTACACTACATTATTATGTTCAGTTTAGGCCCTGGGCTCCGGCTTATAAAGAAAGAGTCTGACCCACATCCACACAGGCGTCTTCAGACACCATTATTTTTTTTCCGTTATCGCTGCAAAAGGCAGGGCCGGGCCGACGCCGGCGCACGCAGGAGTCGAGCAGGTGAAGCCGCCGATGCCGTGATAAACTGGATGATTAAGCCTGAATAATAGGGAGATAATTAGTTGTGTTGTGAGGGAGGACTGAAGAGGGAGCAAACATTCTGACACTGTGCGGCGAGAAAACGACGCACCTATACCTTTGTGATCATTATGTGACTTTTTTTTTTTTTTTTTTTTGTTATCTTACTTTGGCGGTCACCAGAAAAAATGAAAGCGCTCCTCCGCCATATGAAGCTTCTTATTCCGACCCCCGAGGCCACTGTTTGCAATCTGTCTTTTACTAACTGTCAGCGGTGTTGTCTTTAAACACAGCCCTGTACGTAATATATCACGCTCCTGTGTGGGTTTATGTGGACATTTCAGTCAAATATCAGCTCGGGAAAATTTGTTTTGGGAGGAATGTTGAAAATATGAACCCTCCATTTGGTCGGAAATCCAGAAAAAACTCTAAGCTGAGGGCAGTAAAGCAACAGAAACATTATTTATTCCAGATAGAGAGAAGTCTCCTCCATTAAACTTAATACAAACCTTGTAAAATCACAGATGGGACTCCCGCCTTGTTTGCCAGCTGAGTGCTCCACCCGTGGCCCCACTGAGCACTTTAGTCGATGAATGAGTCCTGCAACATCTCTGATTTCATAAGGTTTTTATTAAGTTAAAATGAAGAGTTTTTTTTTTATTTTGGGACAAATAACACTTTTTGTTATTTTACTTGCTTTTTCCTCAGCTTGTATTTTTCCCCCCCATTCACTTTGAGGGTTTGTTTGTTTGTTTGTTTTCCACTAACCTTTAGCAAGTAGTTTTATTTGCCTGAACACACCCAGATACTGCTCTTATAAATATTTTTTGTGGTGGCCATATTAAACCTGTTTTGACATTTACATGGAGAACTTTTATTTTTTTTAACAATAGTTCAATAGCATCCATTTGATAAACTGCTAAAAACCGATACAAACAAAAACAAAAAAAAAGTCTGACATGTTAACCTGGTTCAGACAGGCTCTGTTCTGCGTGGTCTCAACAAATATAATATCCCATTTGAGTCATCTATCCTGCATTTCCAAGGGCGTCATCTCATTATTGATTGGAGGAAAGTGAAGAGATATGGATATTACTAGGCTGAAGGCCACAGAGGTACTGAAGGTGATTCATGGGAGGGTCTTCCACATAATTCAGACCCTGGACAAATAGTTCATTTCCAACAGTGTTGGCATTTGAAGAAATCAAATCCTTGAGGTGAATTTAAAGCAGGGCCGGAGGCGGATCTGTACCTTGTGCATACCTGGGTGACTCCTGTGAGGTCTCGCAGTTATCTTTCAATTACCTCCACAATATACCTCCCCTCCACACACACACAAACACCCACCGCCCCTAATCCACAGTAAGCAGTGGCCTCTAACAGTGCCTACTGTTTCTGTCGCATTATCATTAAATGCGTATTTTTTTCCCCTTCTGTTTTTATGTCTCCTTCTTTTCGCAATCACTGCAGTATATTTCATCGTAATGGTTGCTATTGTTGCACAAAATCACTGGGAGATTATCGTTTTGCAGATGGGGATGAAAGAGTAGTTCTTGCAGTGGCTTTTTTTTTTTTTTACTGCAGGGACTAACCATTATCATTTTCCTGACCATGCCCTTTCTGGTAATTCTCCCCCATATAGCCTCAACCTTTCTTATGGCTGTCAGTTGTAGAGAACCAATTAACATATTGTGTCCGAGGGAGTCATTCTTCCCAACACTCCTTAGTTTCCCTCCCTCTGTTTTTGTCACACTGCTCGCTGGTGGGCAGAGTCACACAAATTAGTGGTGTGGGCTGGAAGGCTCAATTACCTTTTAAGGACTTTAGAGGTAGTCTGTGTCCGTGTCAGCCTGTCTCAGAGCTTCCTCCAACCTGCCTCGATAAGGGCATAAAACGAGGAGGGGAGAGTTGGGGGAGGGGTGGGGTGGGGGGGCGCAGAAGGAGAAGAGCAATTGGTGTGCAAGGGCTGGGTTGAATTTCTAAATGATCTAATTCCTGTGTCTGCAGAGCGTCTCACTGTTGGCATCACTGTTTCCCCTAGAGACAATGGCGACTCTCTCCTTCTCATCAGCCCACCTCAGTCTCACCTCGGCACCCCCCCACCACCACCATCACCACCACCCTCCCTTCTTTCCTCCCACCTTCTATTGTGTGCCACGGCGAGCGAGGGGACAGCCAGTAGAAAGTCCATTTGAATATGATGGTAGGGGTGTATTCTCAGAGGAGCAGCACCACTCTGCGAGCGGTGCCAGGCCTGGCCTTGTTATCCATCTGTGACCATGTAATGGAGATGGATACTGTACCGCTGGCAGGCTAAAATGGGAGAGACGCACGGGCCAGTAGATATCAAGCAGCCGAAAGTGTGAAAACTGCTGCATTGAAAATGTAACAGCGAGAGGCAAGCGTGATGTATGAAATACCAATCATATAGGGAGTGTGCGTACGTTTCCCCGTGTTATTATTGAGTCATGACCTCTGAAAGGGAAGTGGGCCGGGAACTGACATTTTCTCACCAGGAAGTCCGTGCGAGCGCTGCGATGGATTTTCACAATAAGTTTGACTCGTTGTTTTTCTCTTCCACACGTGCTCGGCTAACCTGGGAGCTCGTTTAACTGTCTGACTGTTTAATTCATTATGTATGTACAGCCCTAATTAATTGCAGTGTCAATTACGCCGCAATAGAAACATATTATTATCGATGTATTTATGTGTTAGATTTTGTTGTATAACATATCTGGCCCGTCACTAAATGTTGATACTGAACTTATCAGCGAAACGTTGACTGACGGTGGGTTTTGTTTGTTTTCCCTTCGTTCGTTCGTGTTGATTCACATGTGATGAGCTGTTTTTATTATAATTTAAAGTCGTCACTCTGGCCATTTGTTCTGTGCATTCGCCTCCCTTGCATGAGCCCGGTGCCTACGTTACCCACAATGCAACACGACAGCTGACAGTTGATTCAGGGCTCCACTTTGAATCGTGCTAGCAGTCGCTAACGTAGCCTTGAGCCACTCGCCCCGAGCAGAGAAAAAAGGAAGAGCAGCTACAGAAGTCGGGGGAAACTCGCCTCTTTCTAACTTCACACTCCCAGATTGGATTCGACTTTCAGCCTTGTAGTCTCTCTCGTCTACTACCAAACAGAACACGAGCTTCATTGGAAGAAAACGTGACTGTAATCCAAGGAAGGACCGACTTCGCCTTCGAGAGATATTTGGGCAAAACAAGTTAGACGGAAAAATGTAACTTCAGCGAGAGTCTGTGTGTTTCTGAGCGTGCAGGCTAGGTACCATGCTGCCAGATTAACTAGTAGTACAAATTGATCACAACTGATGGAAGAAAATGACCAAAACAATGCAATTTGTCTGTATTTTGCATGATATAAACATTTACATTATTTGGAGATTCAACTTTTTGATGGCTCCTTTGGAAAAAATGCATGAAAAGGGATGTACCTGTATGTTTTTTGATGCACACGTGTAAACAAAATGGAGGAAAATAAAAGAGGCGAATGTGATAAAAGTGGACTGTGCAGAAGGACAACATTGTTTTCTACAACCACATCTCAGTTTCCTGCCTCGGGTGCGTTCGGATATCACATATTTTTGTTTCGCTCAAGCTGACCAGGAAGTGGCAGTCAGCAGTTAAATTCACACATTACAGAGGATGGCGGGTTACATTTTATTTATTGATATTGTTTGATATATTTATAAGCCCAAGCTCATGCATTACCCATGTGGTCTTAAGGTCCGTATAAATCTCGGCACAACAGGCAGAGCAGGGCGTGATGAGATGTGATGAGAAACGCGGGCCCAAGAAGTGGAAGGTGTGCCGCCATCGGTGGCATCCTATTAATAGAAGAGACAAATCAATTCGGGAATATTTAGCATATTCATTTGCATGCGACTTGTTGATTGTGTTGACTGTTGAATCAAACACAGAATAAATACTGGAGATCTCTTGGCGGTAAATGAAACCTTTAATTTTCTTAAGTGTATGTGTTCCTCATCGGTTTTGAGCGCAGAACGAGTTTGTTCATTTATTTGAGGCCAGTCCAAACAGATATTATCCAGCGAGATCCTGTGAGCGGCTCACTCTCTGTATCTGTGTTTGATTAATGAACATCTTGCTGGCTTTAATATATAAGAGTCAGCTTTGCAGTTCTTTTGCTGAGAAAAAAAAGAAATCTTGGCAGCAAATCATACATTACATATTCTTTTTTTTTTTTTCCCAGAAAATGACTGCTGCAGCTCTTCCTACCGTATCCGGTGCAGGAGTAAATGAGTAGCAGCGTGCTTTGGTTTAACTGTGGTATATGGGTGAATGCTGTGGGAGGTGCTCGGAGAGGAAAAATCAGGATTTTGATACTCGGTGCTGCAGTCTGGGTCTCAGCTCAGACACCCGGCTTCACTACTAAATCACGAGGCATTAACACAAGGTGCTTCAATATCAGATTATCACTCTTAAATTTGCTTTCTACCTTTGCTTAGTCTGGTCACAGCTGTAGTTTCTTTAAAAAAACAACAACATGCATGACAGTTAAGCCTGCTAAGCATCTGTTAAATGACTATTTCATTGAGTTATATAACATGTGAAAAGAAACTTCCAGGATGCATTAAGTCATTAGTGGTCTTTTATCTAAGATAAAATGAAAGGAGTGACTGGAAGGAAAAAAGAAAACCTCTTTGTTGTTAGGGAACTTTGATCCTCCACCAGGGGTCACTGTTGTGAAGGGAGATTGATCTTAACTAACCCCCTCCTGAGAAGATCAATGAGTCCAAGTCTCTGTGGTATGGTCTCTATGGTAAACCCCCACCTGCTTTCTGTGCATCTCTGTGTCTCACCATGTGCGAGTGCGGCTGTGTGTGTCTCATATAAATGTGTGTGTGTGTGTGTGTGAAATAGAGAGAGAAAAAGAGAGAGAGAGAGAGAGTGTGTGCACAGTTGTCATTTCGCTGCTGTCATTACTCTCGGCGTGTTGAGAATACGTCCTGCTAAGTAGTCGCAGGAGAAGCAAACTACTGAATGTGAAAGTGGTCCTCGCGTGGGTGCCAGACCGGACCCGGGTAACGGGTCTGGAATGTGAAGTGTTTTCTGCACAATTTGCATGTGGTACAGCGACAGCAAGGTGAGTCAGGACCCCCCCCCCCTCTCCAACCCCTCTCCCTCACCCCCCATCCACAATACAAGTCGGATGGTGTTATCCATGCGACTGCTCACCTGCGGGCTCCTGTATGTATCGATCTATCCATCTGTCCGTCTCTCTGCTCGCCCGTCTGTAATGGTGCTTCATCGTGCTGCACCACGCTCGCACGGCACAAACAAAGCAAGAAAGAGAAACGAACACGCACCCCGACTGATGTGACTGTCGGTCATTTTTTAATTCATACTTCATACCCACTCACTGATCCGTGATTATGATGAAGTGGTTTGTGTGGCTGAATTAACACTCAGTCTTATTATTTTGATGGAATAATTCAGTTGGATGATCTACCTGTGCAGCCCTGCTAATGTAACTCAGTCTAAGTTACCTGTACACTCCAAATTATTTGGTTCTTACCAAGAAAAAAAAACTTAGAAGTGCTAGATCATTTGTCTTCAACTTTACACTATAATCTTATATCAAGCAAACCACTCTTAATGTAAGAAATCTTGTCAAGTGAAATTATCTTGCTGCATGGACAGATAATTTCACTTGTTTTGAGAACATTTTCCCTCAG
>JAOXYL010000055.1:17585407-17601901 GCA_028564955.1 Terapon puta
GGCGGGGGGGGGGGGGGGGGGGGGGGGGGGGGGGGGGGGGGGGGGGGGGGGGGGTGTTGGTGTTAAAAGCTAACAAAATAACCACTGCTTTGACACGCTAGCAGACACCCATTCAACATTTATGGACAGAAAACTCCCTGTTTCCCTGTCTGTTTTTTAAAGACGCTCGGAAAACCGAACAGATGTTAACTTAAAAACGGGGGTTACGCGCCAGCTCTCTACAGCATGTTTTACAGCAGAATGAAGCGTGCAAGGGCAGCTTCTTCAAACGCATGGCGGCAATGCTGAAAATCTTAAATCTTTAAGTAACCCAGCCAAACTCTGCAGCGCTGGAAACATACAGACAGTACCGACAGAAGAAATAAATGAAAAGGCTGAGAATATGCGTACATTTACAGATAAATACCACTGACATACATTGTGATAATGGCTTAGAACAACGACGAAAATGGCAGATACATGCAATTATTACTCTATTATTCCCCCATCGTGCTGTGAGAGGAAGTAACGATGCAGCGAGAGGGAATAAAGCCAAGTCGAAAATGCATAATGCAGGTTTTCAGACAATAACCCAATGAGCTGTTCACAGGGCGGCCATTATGTCTGCGAAGGCTGTGTTAAGTCACCTGAAAGCCCGGCGTAACGCCGTGGCAGCTGTAAAGTTGTGGCAGCTGTGGCTGTCACTCTATGGATGGATTAATGTCTAGTAATCATACTTAATTATTATCCCCACCTGCTTGCGGACTGCCTGAGACTATGGGACCTTGTAAAACGCCGAGCTGAGAGCCAAGCGAGCGCCTCCGGGGAGGCCGCTTGAATGTCACGAGGAAAGCCGGGCCCAGCCAAGGAGCATTCAAGGCTGTCAGGTTGGCCTGGTGCTTTTGGAGACCATATAAAAAAGATTTAAAAAGAAAAAAAAAAAAGCAAAGGTCACCGGTTCAATGCCAGCTGCAGCCAAAATGCCCATCTCCACTGGCACCTCCTGCCCGAGCGTCCTTGGGCGGTTTCATTTCTTGGAACTTGTTTTTGACTCCGTTTTCGAGACGCGGGTTCTCAAGTGTAGAAACGCGAGCAAATATAAATATTGTTTCTGCTGCGTGGGGCAAAAGGAGTTGTCACACAGTGTGCCACCCAGGCGGTGTTACATCCCAATTGCTTTCAAATATTGACTTCTACAGAAATACTGGATGTAGTCTGTTTTGATATTACTGCTCTCCCTCCTACGGTTAGTCATTTTTCAATGTTCCTAGCGTACAGAAACACAATTTATAGCTATGTGCTACGATATGAAACCCAAAATGTTTCGCTCGGGGCATAAATATTGGTGCTTGTATCCCTTGTGGTATGGTGACCAGTAACATATTCATTTTTTTTGTTTTTTAAATGGGAAATAACCGAGATTCTGAGGGACTTGAGGTTCAGCTCCTGGACCGGGGACAGTAGAAAAGCCACCGACTCTTGGATTGATGGTCAGTCGGCTCTCGAGCTGGAGTCACTCCATTACGGCGCCCTGATATTGGGAGGCACGTCACCGGCTGTGCACACAACATCACTCACGGTCTGACCGCATTTACTCTCGAACGAAGAGTTCAGCATTTCGGAGAGTATGCTTATCTGCTTTCTCGTCGAGAGCCAGATGAGAAGATCGATAACGCTCTAGTTTCCGCGCGATGAGTACGAAGCCTCCGCCGGCAGCTCCTTTAGGATCTTTGGGAACGAGGAAGCCTCGTTCTGTCCAAAGGTGACACATCCAGTCACTATTTGTACATTTCCATGATTAGATTAGATAAGAGAGATATAATGTGTTAATTAGTGAGCCTGCAGATGGATTTGTCACCTTTGGATGGAGCAAGGCCAGTTCTTTTCTCACGTCTCCGCTCTTTATACTAAGTGAAGATAACTGCCCGTTTCCTGTAGTTTCATATTAAAACCTGTGTTAATTTTCCCTCCTAACTCTGGCCGTACAGCACACTTGCTTTACGTTTTTAATCGCTCGTGATCTCGGCCCAGATAGACTTTGCGCCGCGCTCCATGTGCGCCGCGACCTGTGGACATGTGCGCGATTTCTATCTCCCTTCAATCGAGTTTGCATGCAGCGATGCGACTGCGGCGGGCGGCTACTGTGCAGAGATAATAAGCCTCACAGCGTCGGTCCAGACCGGGGATTGGCAGATGCAGAAAAAGTCATTTTGTATCCGTTCCCAGTGATCAAAAGCTATATGAGCCTCGGTCTGCTTTTTCCTGGAATTTATGTGGTACCTCATCATGACTTGTTTTGTTTATCTTTACAGTAACTTAATTGCTTCCCGTGGAAACAGATGTCTCGACACCTTTCATTATGAAAGGCCGGGCTGCGAGATCCAAGAATCCTGCTCCACAGGCAACCAGAACAGAACATGAATTTCAATGCCCACCAGACAGCCGAGCCTTCATTAGATTAGCAGCAAAGCAGTGGAAAATAAAGCGGAACATAAATAGCATCTTCATTTAGTTTTTTAGCTTGGTCAACAGCTGAACATTGTTAGAGCGGGGAGCTTAATAAGAAGTTTTTTGTTTTTCCAAAGTGTGCTTCGTATTATATATGCACTGTGGGACTCTCCGGGAACAGTGTTTCACTTTCTTTCTGTTTTTTTAATACTCATGCTGAGGGTGTTGTATAAGGGAGTGGTATAATTATGTTAGGAAGCAAATCAATGAAGGAGGCTAAAAAAGACATTACCGGCTCAATGCGTTTTCAAAGACGCTGCTGTTTTGTGCGGCTCCTCAGTTGTGGCCGGAATATGTTCCTCAGTGATAGCGGGAGCAATATGACATGGACTTTTCCTCACGCCGTTTAGAGGGGAGTAATGAAGCGTGTCCAAGGTTATGTCTTTGTATGTCACTTCAGTGCCTTGCAGCACACTACGGGATGTGTGATATTGGAATAAACAGGAGAGATTGTTTGAAAGGAAATAAACAAAATAAAAAAACAATTTTTCGAGCAGTTTCGCCAGGAGAGCGCGAAAAATGAATGAGTGTTCGCGGTCACAGCGATTCGGGCATTTCCCAGTTTGCCACATAATTTACTTTTAGTTGAAAGACTTCAGTCGCCAATGTCCCAAAAAAAACTTTGCTGTTTCGCACTGCGCTGATGAACTACGCCGAGACTTTCTGCTGTTTTTCCTTTTTTTTTTTTGCATAATTAGCATTTGCTGTGAGCTCTGACAATTCATTAAAACACTATAACAAATGAATGGGACAGAAAAAAAAAAAAATAATGAGAAGCAAAGCCAAAGCGGTGTCAGATATGTGATTGGCCTGTTCAAAAGAAACTTTTACAGCCGCGCACAGATAAAGCCGTAACCTCTCGCGGTTGGTCAGAATAGAGCGACGCACCAAAGCGCATTAACTTTGCCAGCCGCTGTCTAATTTACCTCAGGTCATTAAGAAACTTTCATCTCATTCCCCCTGGCCTCGCCACTGCTAAGCCCTCCTGTTTTGGAGCAAGGTCCTCACCACTCTGCAAACACACAGATCTTGGAAAACATATAAATCTTGGTAGCAATTTCTAATCCAAGGCGTTCTTCATAACCAATGGCTTCAGTAAGCCATTAGTTGCAACTTTAATAAATCATTTGCCGATGCTTTATAGCGTTATGAGTTAGAGCAACTTTTGGTGTTGACGATGGAGGTGGACAGAGACACCATTATCTGTATCTGTTCAGCCGACAAAATGATCTGTCTGTGTACAGGTAGAGCGGTAGGAGACTGGAAGTGGGTGTGATTTATACTGGAAGTCATGTTAGATTAGATAAATGTTGTGTTTTCTAACCTGCTATTCTTTGGTAATGCACTTTAAATGCCTTTATAGCATCATGTTGATTTCAGTATTGGTATATAATTGATTAAATACTGTATCCTGAACATTTAACTCCAACTAACAGTAATAAATAAACTTTTTTGGCCTGTTATATTTTCCCCTAATGATCTAAGTTTGGATAGACCGACTAAACCCTAACACCGCCATCCCCCCTTAAACCGACTGGGAGATGCTGGCTAGTTGGTTTGAAGCAGGAAAAGAGAACTTCATGGATCAAAACTATCCATCTTTTTCACCAAACTATTAAGCAGGAAAGGGCTGCGGGTCGGATTCAAACCCCAGGCCGCTGCCGTAAGGACTCAGCCTTAATGGTACACGGTCTACCAGGTGAGCCACCAGATCCAATTATAACCCTCCGCTCGGGCAGGATCTGGAAAGCCTACTGCAAAAAAGAAAAAAAAAACATGGGTTCAGGTGTTCTGAGTAAGTTATTAATAACTGAGAGAAATATTGCATGCAGTAGTTCCCCTTCCACCCTCTATTCTCATCTCTCTTTCAAGGATTCAGACACATCCCCAGATGCCAATCCCTGAAAACTACTCATTCACCAATGCTGTTGATCCTTCAGCATGATACTTTGTCTTTCGAGCTCCTTAATTCTCAGCAGGACCCCCCCCCAGACTCCAGTCGACTCTTATGCCACCACTTACCTAATAGAGGAGATTTGGGCATCTGGGACAAAACCCATTTATTCACAACTTAACATTTACAGCCGCTCGCTGGACGGATTGTTGTAAATAACCTTTAAAGATGACTTAGTGACATTTCGAACCGCCAAAACACGAGAGATGAGAAACCTGTGAGCGTCTGCTGATGGTTTTAGCAATTAGAAAGAATTAAAAAACAGCCAGAGTTTGCTTTCTAAAGCCCAAATCCTCTTCCTGCATTGGTTTGGTTTACATCTTTCTATTATGGTCCTATAATAGAAAGTAACGTACCGAACTTTGGACCTCCGCATCTTCCCCAGTAACCGCAAAGCAGTGGAAATAGATGAAAGATTAAAACGTTCTCAGTGTAAAGGCTCGCATACACTTTATTATGAGCGCTCGTGTGTGTGTGTGTGTCCTTCTCTGTATGTGGGAAGCTGCATTATTTACTCACCACAGACAGTTTGATCTTCATTGTGATGGGGAACATTTTGATGCTGCAGGCTTTTCCGCATCCAGTTGATGCACTGCAAATAAGAGACCGTTGAGTGGCGGCTGAGTTATTGTCGTCCCGTGGCGGGTGAACTATCCTTGCACTTATCTAAACATTTTATAAAGCGCTTGTTATTCCTGCCGCGTGGTATTACCTTTATTTCGCAGCGCTTACTCGACGTAGCACATTTTGTGGGTCATCGTCGTCGATTCCTGATTAAATTCGCTTCCCTCGTTTGCATAATGCTGTTAACACATTTCCCTCTCCTTTGCTGGTTTACTGTCAAAACAAGTCATCTGGGTTACCCCTTTATCAGCTACCCACTCAGCACTGCTGCAGATAAATCCCTCTTACTCTTTCACCATGCTGCTTATCACTTACTGTGCCATGATGTGGTCACAGCGAATGCAGCAAAAAAGAAGATGAATCTGCTCGTCTGCGGAAGTCGCTGCTGCAGATATGCCTGAATTTTAAATTCACCTCAGAAGTAAGCTTATTTAAGCCTGCTAGCAATTAAAGTTGCCAAAGTGGAAGAGTTTCCATATTGCAGATTTTGGAGTTGACATGTCAGTTTCGAGGCGATGAAGTGTTGGGGAATTCCTCGTTATGTGACACTTTCAGAAGATCCAATCTGAAAATATCCATGAAATTATAGTGAAGTACTCTGTAGATGTTTGATGTTTTGATCTGAGGGCCTTTGCATTATCGAAGAACAGTAATGCACTTAATGCACGTGTCATAGAAGATGCTTCTGTTACCTTTATATATCAAAGCTGATGTTTTTAACAGTATCAGTCGGTTGGTCCACCACTGAATTTTCCTGTAGCACCACTAGAAGGGTTGAAATTTGTCTGCTTTCATTGAAAATGTGACTTATCTGATGTGATTTTTCACAGGTATCTGTGGTGCCCAGTCAATGGCGACTCCTCTGTCAAAGTGACTTCACATACTAATGAAATATCTTAACATCTGTTCAGTAGACACATGATACAGGCATTTATGTCTTCAAAAATCTGAAGTTTCAATGCCATTACATAGTAGAACTTAATACTGACATTTTATTTAATAGATAACATTAAAAAATTGAAACTGTCAAAATGCAGTTGCAAATGATAGATTAGAAGTTTTCTGACCTCCTTGAAGGTACTGGGACCTGGAATCTCTTGTCTTGACCTACTTACTGTTTTTTGCATCTAACCCACAACAGAGAAACTTCCCTCCCGTCTGCTGTATCTCTGCGGCAGGAATCTGAATTGAAATTGCCCTTTTTGCTCCCGACGCCTGAAACGTGCGGGTAACATGCTTGAGGGGCTTTATTTCTCATTTGTCTATCTACGCTCATGACAATCACGCTGCCACCCATGTGTATAATGGCTGTTTGGACATTGTTTCGGGAAATGGAGTTTAACATACCCAAACATGTTACTGTACGGCGACCTGTCACAAATCTATACATACATTAACACCGGAGCATATCTTCAGTCGTGGAGCCTTCACGAAAAATGAAATGATCATACAGACCGAGTGCCTTCCTGCAGTTATGTTTGTGTTATTATTCATGCAAAAATAAAGTTTTACAAACCTTCACACCCTGCATCTTTGTTAAATTCAAGATAAAATACTATCTAGGTTTTGTGGGCAGCATCATGCCAGATAATGTGCATGTGTGTGTGTGTGTGTCCTTAACAGAGCACCACAATATGTTTGGATGATTTGAGGGCACGAGGCATAAACGTGTGTTATAAATTTAGCCAGTGTCTTGGCCTTCCCTCTCCCCCCTCGCGTCCCCCCGCCGACCAAGGCCAGGTCCCCGTTGATGGAGAGAGAGGGGTCAACTCTGGCAGCAGGAACAAAGTGGACTTGACAAGTGTGAAAGATTTAGTGCCGGGCATTTAGAGTGATCATCTTTTCCCCTTTGTCAGCAGGTAGAGAAATTTCTCCGCCCTTACTGTGTCCTTGAATCGGGTCTGATGGCGCGGGGGGAAATCCTGTCTCGGTGCACGCCGTGATGCAGGGCGGGGGCCTGGCCGGGGAACATCGGCCCTTTAATGACCGTTATTGCTCAGAGTTGGATGATTATTATTACCTCCAAGCCTCCGTTCTCACTTCCTCTCTTTTACTGATTTATATATAAGCGAAACAGGAAGTATCACAGCTCCATAGGGACGGCGAGACTTTAATCTACAGATGGTTATCAATCTAAAAACTATTCCTGTCCTCTTGAAAGGAATTACTGTGCTTTTGTTGTCGAGTTGTATTTCAACCCTTTTTTCTTCTCATTGCATTTGTTGGCGCTCTCCAAAACTCCCCTCTGTATTATATGGCTTAATTTTCCTGAAGAGCAGCGAATGTTACAGTTCAGTGAAATTTTGAGGCCTCTTAAATCCCAAGGACTGCGCCTCATAGATTTCAGTAAACTATGAAATTAAATATGGGCCCTCCTGTGTGAATTGGATTTAAATATCCCTATTACTCCGGCAAATGAATATAAAAGAAAAAAAGAAAAAGTAAGATTAACTTTTAAGTGATGGCGAGAATCCTCCAGTGCTACCGCTTCATAATTAGGTCATTAGTGCAAGTATGATGCTTCATAATCCTTCCCAGCGGCAGGCGTGGTACCACAGATCCATATCGCCCTGTTATCAGCTCCGGAGATGCAACTATTGCTGTTCTCCAGGATCTCTCCTGGACAGCGAGAACAAACAATAATAAGCCATAAAATCCACCCCGGTTACGGGCCAAGTGCCTCGGCGTGATGGATTTAGATGAGGCGAGTTCAGGTGAGTGGTGAGCGGTTTTAAATGGTGGGCGCCGCTCGAGCGGTCCCCGCGGGGCCCGGTGGCTTTATTTTTCACCCAATTACCATTTTAATTCCTCTCCCATTTATTTTGGATTTACATTATAGTGAATTTGCTTCTTGTTCTGGAAAATTTGAACCTAAAAAAATACCAGCATTGTATTATTTCTTACCGAACGTCTCCTTCCATAATGAATAAAAACATAGTCAGCAGTGACTTTCTTACAAATGCGTATGCATGGACTGGATTTTTAAGCTTCTAACTTCCTTTTCAGTCCTTTTGAAGTATTACAATCTTCATTACACACCTTCATTATGCAATAAAAACTGACTGAAGCTCGCGGAAACTAATGAACTCACGAATAAACTTGACATAACCAAGATTTCTTTTTAGGTATGCAAAGTGGATCTTTGACTTCAAGTTACCATTTACCTTTCGAATCCATTTGAAAGCTTGAACGCTGCTTATTCAGAGAGCATATACACATTTAACATCTGGAATCACAAGCCCTGATCTTTTATATGATTGTTTTTTTTTTTTTTTTATTCACCCAGACTTGAAGCTCTGTCTGCACGCGTCCTGTTTGCTCCAGTTATTCCTCTGATGGACTTGATTCAGCGATCAGATTTGCTTCGTGACGTAGGAGTCTTTCTAACTGGAACAAGGACAGAAGCGTTGATTTCGCACACACTCGCGGTACCAAAGCAAGTGAGAACAAAACTACGACAGAAGGAGATTTACATGTATATACTTCGACTCCTGCGTCTCTCGAACGAGTGTTGCAAAAACAGATGGCGCAGATATATCCGTCGAGAGAGGGGACAACTTTGAGCAATGCAATTTCCTCACAAGAACAAAAGCGTCGGTGTACATTATGAATGATCGCTTTTAGATGAGTTAAAAACATCTCAATGACACCAATCGTCAAAATAAATCAGTTGTTACATGTTGTTCTGTCTGAGATGTTTTACTTACAAACCCTGATGTGGTTTAGCCTCGAAATGCTTTGTCCTCCTACCATTACATTTTACACTGTGTATGTTTATTGCTATCAATGCTCCCTTATTAACCCCATTATGTTTGGTTTTTCAAAAAATGTGCCCATGCTGAATGACTCTCGTAGGCCCTCTTGCTCATTGTCAAGTGTGTACCTGAAGAAAGTCATATCCCTCACAAAAAAACATAATGGACAAACCCGGTGTCGGCCATGATAACGGCAGCCAAATCTCCTCAACAGTGATACAACAATTGCGTGTGTGAAATACAAGTGGGGGCCTCGCTGCCAGCCATCATTCAGGCTTGTAATTTTCCATCAGCAAAACCATTTAGAGGGTCAGCCGGTCTCTGTAGCAGAAAAAAAAAAACAGCTCGCGCGTGCACCTCCTCGCATCCCATAACATGCAAATGCACCGGGGAGGAACAAACAATCCAGCCCCTCCATCTCCGCTTCATGTGGAGGTTAAAATGCACGTCGCCATCCTTGGCCTGCACGAACTCTTAATATTCGTGGGCACGGAGGACGGCTTTTAATGCGGCGCTGCTCAGATCCTCTCTTAGCGGCACTCAGCAGAGGTGGACCTTCAGAGCGAATCGCACATCCTCTAAGCCAAAGTCAAAGCCGGCAGCAGGGCCGCCTTGACTGACAACGATCTTTGAATTGGCCTGAAGAAACGAAATGCAAATGCAAACCTCCCGACTGCTTCCAGGGCAGGCTTCAAGCGTCGATGGCCTCCGAACGCCTCGTGATGAAAGTTTATTGCTGATGCGTACGCTCGATAGAGCGCTCCCCTTTACAGCAGAAGGTAAAGTTGGTCTAAAACCATTTGAACAACTCAAAGGTTCGACGTGTCTTTACTTCTTAAAAAACATCTTAAAAGTTGGAGAAAAAAAAAAGAAATAAGCTGGACATCCAGGTTTGTGCAGACCTCAAGAGGCTGCTTCAGAATCCATCGCACCTCTTTACCTGCCCCCAAAACACTTGACTTCACTTCACCCTGACATGGCTTAAGGCAGACATATTCTGATATTTTCAAATGAAGGTTGGCTCACTAGCGCGTCACCATTGGAGAAAACTCCGATTTTTTTATCTCCTTTTTTGTTAAAACATTCATATGAATTTAGAGTCCTCCATCTCACACAGTTTAAACTTGATTCTCTGAATTATTGTGTCACTTCTTATATCATTTGATCTTGATGTACGATTTCAAATTAGGGGAGTAAATAACAAACTATGAAGAAAAAGAGGAAACAATATTCTCTCAGATGTCCACAAATTGAATTCCCCTGAGGGGCCAATAAAGACTTTTAGTTAAACGGCAGCAAAGGCGACATTTCATTTACTGTTTGCACTTGATGAGGCATGCCACAGAAAGAAAAAAAAAACAGGCTGTTTCACACAACATTTCATAGTATTGCCACTGAATAATGAAAATAATACAATCTGGAGTTTACAGCAGCAGCAAACTTGTAGAGTTTAGCGCTTTTCCTGGCAGCTCACACCCACAAAATCAAACAATCACATCGACACAGCATTAAGGAATTTAAGAAAAATAAAAAATGTGCTGTAATCTTAGAAATACAATTGCATGGCGGAGCTTCAGTCACTCTGCAGGTATAAATGTCACTCCTTCTAACTGAGAAAGGTGCTGAATGAAGCTGTTTCCTCAATAAAGCTGCTTTGTGTTCAGGTGAAGGCTGGTTATAATGGTGGGGAGGATATGAAAACAAGTAGGGGATAAAGGACTGCGTTGTTATCTTTCTATCTGTTATTACATGCCGGTAAATGGGAAAAGAAATGTAAGGATCTATAATGCCAAGACAGTATAATAAGAAGAAAACAGGCTTCTTTACACGAGAGCTTTTCCAATTATATACAGTACCTGAGACAGAACTATTGATATCTTTTCGTGTGTGTGTAGACGTTGTGGAAAATCATATTTGCTTAAATAGATGAAGATGAGAGAGTTTCTACGACGGCCCCTCCCAGCTCACAGGTTATATCGAGAGAATATTAGAGACTAGCCGAGTTTCCGCTGTTCAAAGAAGCATCCGCACTTCAAGGAAAATATTTTAAAGTAAATGAAAAGAGACGAAAGCAGCCCAAAAACTAAATATGATAAACTGTTGTGCTTGTATGCTCATTGTTAGCAGTCGGAAAGCATTTGTCGAGATATTGTCTCTCTACATTTGATTTTACAAGCCCAAGTTTAAGACGGCGGCGCGGTACGAATGCATCCATGAAATACTGTATTTCCGCTGAAAAACCACCACTTCAAACTGCATTTGAAATATGGGTTTAAAACAGGGGGGAAAAAATGATCATTATAAATATGGGGAAACGCTATAAACCATCCTCAAACGGAATTTTTATGAGTCTGGGGTTTCTAATAAAAATCAGTTTGAGATTCAAAAATAAGGGTGCTCTTTGTGAGCTGGTGGGAGCTGTTCAGCGGTCCACTTTGAATTCCTACAGTGGAGCATTGTCTTTGAAAACGCGCTTCATGTTTCAAGCAGACGGCCCGCGAAATGAAAGAGTAAGCGTCGGATAAAAGAGCCTCAGTGTTGGTAATGGTTGGGAAAGCGAAGGCGGCAGGAAGCGGCCGGCGACGTCTCATTTGGGCCCCGCTCAAACCAAACAGACAATAGGCCATTAAATGGTGACGTGTTTATGTGTCGTTTGTGAGCGATGTACGCGTGGCAGGCGCCGCGACGTTTTCAAGGCAAATGACAATTTACGGCCGCGGCGGCGTAATATAGCGAGAACGCGCAGATTCAGCAGGAAACAAAAAAATGTGACAAGCGGATAAGGGCTTTTGGCAAATGGCTCCATAAGTCTGTCTTGTCACTAACATATATGCTCTCCCATGTGATCCATCACGGCGATGATTGGAAGTGGTACGGAGCCCGGGTCAAACCAGCCGCTGGCCCCTTTAAGGGAGTGCGGGGAGACTTGGCATGGTTGGCCTGTTTAAAGGTGATGTAAACAGGCCCTGATGGATGAAGGGCCCCCCGTCCATCCATCATCCTTCCATCCTGAAGGGCCTTAATCTTCCGCAAACACAATCCTGCCACCGCGCCCCGCGTCTCTCCCGCCTTGTCTCTCAAGTCCTTAATATCCCTTCGCTTTCGAGACCTTGTTCCTGCAGAAACCGACACGCTCTCGCCGGACGGGAAGGAATGACACCGTCTAGAGGTTAAAAGCCCCGAGAAGTGTGAAAGGAGAGTTTTTCTCAATGTACCAGACTCATTATTTATTACTGCTCTGACGTGAATAATGCAGAACCAAACAATTGTTGACATCTCATTAATTGATAGCACCCTGACCGTTATATTGTGGAGTTATCTGACCTGATGGTAGGACTTTTTGTTTTTTCTTGGTTCAAATCGGCGACAGTGGGGAGGATATAAGGTGACCAAATGTAAAATCAACACTTGAATTGATAATATTAACATAGCCCACCTTATCCTCGCCTGTTTCTGTCACAGTGCTGCACTTCCTTTTCACTCTCAATGGATCTGAGACATTATTTAGGTTTTTTGGCTTCCTGTCTTTTGGGCGTCCTTGTCCTTCCCGTTAAGGGTGATGTGGCCAAGATGCTGTCTCAGCTAAGTAATGTAAGACTTCGGGGCCTGATGGGAGGTTTTATAGATGGTTGCCAGATTTTGGTTGCCAAAGTAGATCGAATGGTTGCCTCACCTCGATAAGTTACGCCGTGGGTGATGATGGTCCTGGGGGGGTCGTATATCATATTTCAGTGACGACAGGGGGATGAAGGATGTTATCTTTGGTTATTTACGTCATCCCGTAAAGGACTCACATACACAAAATGTTTGTCAAATGCAAAATAAATGATGGATGAATGACAATCAGCTAAGTTCACATCCATGTGGTAAATTAGAAAACATTACAATAATTAAGCCATTTTTACGGTATATAGCAAATAGTACAGCCCTTTGTGTACTGTGAATTTCCACTGTTGATATTTAAGATGTGTTTTTAACTTTGCAGCAGCAGTGACGGCGGATCACTTCCTGTTTCAACGCCAGGCCCATAAAGAAACTGAAAGTGTTTTCCCAGCTCACCTCGGAAGGCCTTGAATAAGGTCTTAGGATCCCAGTACTTAAACCGGAGATTTCCCATACATTTAAGGTGAAATGGTCTCTGATTTGCTGGCCTCACTACAGAGTCAGTGTGCGGCTGGTCAGGCCCTCAGTTATATGGACTCAAAGGTATCTGAAGCATCTGAACGGATGGTGATGTAATATAGGGTTGACCTCTGCAAGATGGCCGCAATTAATGCGTTGATATGAATCAGGCGTAGCTCCCTTGAAGTCGGTCTGATGGGCAACTCCAGTAACAACAAGCACATCATCAGAATTCATTGTCTGTGAATTTCCATTGTTGATATTTTAGATGTGTTCTTTGTGGCAGCAGTTTCAACACGACAGTGCCCTTGTGCACAAAGCCAGGCCCATAAAGAAACTGAAAGTGTTTTCCCAGCTTGGCGTGGAAGACCTCGACTTGCCCGCAGGGAGACCTGACCTCAAGCCGGTCTGAAGCCTCTGAGATGAGCCGGAGCCGGGCCGACGAATACCGAGCGACAGTGGTGTTAAAATTCAGAGGCCTCCCGGAGGAATAGTCCCTCTTACATCAACATATTAACGCCCGTGCTTCTTCGTAATGAGTTTTCCAGCAATCACATTTGGGTGTAATGTTCTGGTGGCGACACACTTTCGGCCGCGTCGCACAGTTTGTCAGCTGTGTCAGATTTGAGCCCGTTTTAATCGCCGTCGCCAGCAAGAGCAGTGTGTGCCTTTAATGATGCAGCGAATAAGTGCTCAAAAGTTTGCCTTTGTTTTTCATTATTGATCGCTTTGCTGCTTTTATATTCCTCTGTGTCCACTGTGCTGCTTCCTCCATTTAATTGTTGCTGTCTGCCGTTGATCGAGCCAACTCTGTGTGTTTTTTTTTTATCTGTTCTACAACACTGATGAGCTATTTTTGGACCGTTCCTTTCTCTTGCTTCAATATCTTCAAATCAATGCAAGATGGGGAATATAAAGATTTTCTTTTCTTTTAATATTCAAGACGGACGATGGTTGCCATGATGGGTTGCCAGGCTGAAATGATTGACAAAAGTCCACGTCACTGTCAGGATCAACTTGGAAACCCGCACTTTCCAATTTGAATGCAGAAAAGAAAGCATCATCTGCCATAATGTGCACATCAAATATGTTTCATTGTGGATTAAAAATTATTTTTTTTACCCAAACGTCAACTACACACACACACAGTATAGGCTGTTGGGTTGCCAGTTGGGGAAACTGGGTGGCCAGTCTCTTGAGAGTATAATTATCCCCCCCAACCTCCCCACTTTTGTTCTCACTAATCACTCACCTCATACAGCCTCTGCATGTCATGTACCTCGGGCTGTAACCACCACTTGAGTGTGAAGTTTACTGCAGAAGCAACCTGCTATTGTGAAAATCACGAAAATGAAATGAATGCCTCAAATGCTTGTGAGCACCTTTGTGTGTTTTGCTGGGTCAATAATAGAGTAATCACATTCCTCACAGCCTTCGTGTCACAGCCCGCCGTTATACAAACACTTCTCCACACCAAACAACAGGCGGGGAGGCAGAAATAATTCGGGTCGAGTTAAATATCCACTTGATCAAAAGCAAAACAGACAAAAGATTCTCTGTTAAGTAACTAAACAGTGCTGTGGTTAAATTCTGTGTAAAAGGCCTCATATTAAACACTCAAAAGACTCGTTGCAGCAGGAGCTAACAGCTCCATGAAACTAATGAGCTAATCTGGATTATAACCTCGACGAGGTAATGTGACAAATGTTAGGATTCACTTCCTCCTGCTGTTGTAACCTTGCTGATTATTAGCAGGACAAATTAAGCAACATAAAAGAAAGAAAAATCATGCAAAATAAACAATAATATAAAAAAAACCCAAAGAATTAATTAATGATGCCACTCATCAGTCTTTTGTGTTGATTGGACATATTATGCAAGAAATTCTGTTTGTATACTACGAAAACCATTGCAAGCACCTTTTTTGGGGGGAAGTGACTAAATCTTCTGCAGCACTGGAGAACTATGAAAGCCATGAAAAAAACAAAACTAATAGAATCAGACTAGAAAAATAAATAGTACATGGAAAATCACACCATTTTTCCCATTTTTTGCATGTTTGTTTCAGTATTGAATGGGAAAAGTTCGACTTTCTTGTGTATAAACAAAGTGAAATATGTGTCAGATAAAAGTAACTTTGAGCAATAAGTAATCAAAAGCAGTTCAGTTCTTAGGCTGTATACCTAATTAGGATCCCAGTACTTAAATCTGGAGGTTTCCCATACATCTGAGGTGAAGCGGTCTCACTACAGAGTCAGTATGCGGCTGGTCAGGTGGTCAGGCCCTCAGTTATGTGGACACAAAGGTATCTGAAGCATCTGAACGGATGGTAATGTAATGTAGGTTTGACCTCTGCAAGATGGCCGCGATCGATGCGTTGACGTGAGTCAGGAAACTCCAGTAACAACGAGCACATCATCAGAATTCATTGTCTGTGAGCGATGGTGCGATAAAAGGCCACGTGAACACTGTCGTAGAAAGTCTAGCTTGCATTTGATTGTCAATAGCTGACAGATCAATGGGTCAAATGACAGCGTGGACCCGTCTTTACTGTTCTTTGCGACACAAACACTGCTGAATGACTGAACGCTTTTCCTTTCAGATGTGCTGTCACATGTTGTTTCGGCGCAGCCATTTGCACGGCATCATTACTGCTCCTCGTGTATAATAGTGTGTGTATTTTGTGAAAACAAATGGCGCTTAATGGGCGACCCTGTTACTCAGATTAATGTTATCCGCCCGGTTTTATTCGCCGCCTTGGCTAAAATGAACCAGTGAGATTACTTCTGCCTTCGGATCCACTCAACCTCCAGTACAACACGTCGTATAAGAAAAACCCCCGATCGCCTCAGATTAAGTTATGATCGGTCGATACATGAAGGAACTGTGAGCGAGCCTCCCATCGGCCGTGCTTGCACTTCAGCCCAAATGTTGCTGACACCGTGTTGGCCGACGTGTTATCCACTGCTGGCATATTCAGCGCGAATCACTGGCTGGGAGAAGAAATTGCCTGAAGAGTTACAGTGCGAGAGCTTTATTTGGCAAAAGAAAGAAAGATGTATTCTGCGAAGAAGAGACAGCGAGTACTTTCCAGGAATATTTATTGCTTGCGAAGAGACGTCCACATTTTAGCGCCGAGATTCCCCAGATATGCTCAGAAACTATGATTCACATTGACTGATATTATAGACTGTCTCTTTGCTTGACTAGAGTGTGCGGGAGATAAAATGAAACCTCGTGCAATCTGTCATTGTGGAGTGGTGGTGGTGGGGGGATATTAACTCTGTGGAAATGCACGACGCCAAAATGAAATATGATAAGCAGAGAAGAGGAGAAAACTATCGATGTGACGGAGACTTTTTTCCCTCGTCCTGTCAGAAAACCTTTGTAAGGGCGCGGGGGGTTATCAGTGGGCACTGTTCCTCTTTCCTCGCCTCGAACCGCAGCAATAAAAGTTAACTTCTCTGCAGTTCAACAATAATAATAATAATAATAATACATTTATTTTATATAGCGCTTTTCAAAATACACAAAGACGCTTTACAGAAAAAT
>JAOXYL010000055.1:17666532-17677377 GCA_028564955.1 Terapon puta
GGAAATTGACATTTTTTTCACTTTATTATACACACATTTTTACATATATTTGGGATACACACATGGAAACCGAAGGAGAGGTGTCAGAGTGAAGGGCCCTGAGCAGGTTAGGGGTTTGATGCCTTGACAAAGGAAGTGCTCAGGAAGTGAACTGGCACCTCTCAAGCTACCAGTTCACCTCCATGTAGACTAGTCCAGGGCTTGAACCGGCCACCCTCCGGTTCCCAGTCCTCCCAAGGACTGAGCCACTGTCTCAGCCATGCCATTTAGCATGTGTTAGCATGCTGGTGTTAGCATGCTGGTGTTAGCATATGCGACCACCTGTAGTCTTGTGTCGACATTACGATATGCCTGTATACCCAACAGAATCAGAACGGGTTGAAATAACTTGTTTGTTTGGTGGTAGTTTGTCTGCCCATGTGGATTAAACTTGTATCTCACCCATGCAAACACTGAGCCATTATTTGGACAAAATGCAGGATAAAAGAGAAATTTCTGATATTTTCTTTTAATTTAGCACCTACAGCTTTCAGAGTTTTGCCTCTGATGAAAGTTTACTGAAAGCAATGATCCCAGAGACCGAGATGAGGAGTTTCGTCTGGGTTAAACAGCAGTGGAATAATCTGTTCATTGACTCATCTGTCCGTGAACCCACCGCCAACAAGTTTTTTTTGTGTGTTTTTGCGCTTGAATTAGATATAAATGCCGTTTCAACATTTCAGTAACTATCATTTCACACCGCATTTCAGCATTTAACTGCCTCATTTAGTTTATTTTCACTTTTCAATCAGAATTTCTGCCGTGCTCTAACCTCGCCGTCTTGACATCTCTTGATCCGCGAACCGGCGGCGACATAACGTGACACCGGTGGGCGGCGAGAACAGCTCGAGGTTTCGCCCGCCGCAGCCCGGCTCCTTTTGATCTGAACGCTCGGGGGTCGGCGTGACTCAGCCTCTAATCTTAGCACGGGCACGGCGATCCGAACTAAGTGCCCGCGCGAGGTCCGTTAAAAGCCTGGATGTGGTATTTTCACAGTCGATAGTGCTTCTCGGGCACCCTTAGTCAAACCTGTTAATTGATTGAGTTTTTACTGCGTCGGGCAGCCCGCCGGGAACGAAACGCTTTCAAATCCATACAACATTTAGTCGGAAATCCATTTGATTTCGCTTTATATAATTGCATAACTCATAATAATTGCTTTCATAACAGACCCTGCGTGGCACAGTTATCTTAAACGAGGCATTGTTTGAGACCCCGTGTTGTTATCTACCCTTGCACTTAAATTAACTTTGCTGCTACCCAAAGCCTTTTTCTGGCTATATGTAACCTTGTTACAGCCGCCGAGCACCGCAGCAGCACACTTAAGCATTCAGCCCGCTGAAACGTTGGATCTAATCTTAAAAACTTGAACCGGGGAGAGTCTTTATTGATTGTGAGCCCGGAGAGCAACAATGGGCGCTTTACCCTCTAATGGGATTGTGTTCTTTGTCTGAACACAAAAGTACACCTCTGACATGACTTTTTTCATTTGCAATCAAACAAGCCGTGTCCGCCCGCATCACGGGAAGTTAGCCCTCTAATGTTACCGAAGCCCGAAGCGCTCCTTGATTGTTACCGCGCCGCCAAAATTAAATCTTTTCTAATTTCGCCCGGCACTTGTCGAGATTGTTGTCTGTGATTTTTTTTTTTTTTTTCAGATTGCTTTCTTTGATTGTTTTGTCTCTGAGCGGCTCAGATTGCCTTCAGTAATAATGTGTCACTTTTCATGTATCATTTTATTGAAGCTTGATGAAATGTGCTGCGAGAGACAGTAGCTGGATTACATTAAAAAAAAGGCCGTTGGCTGCACTGAGTTCATTATTCATTTTTTCCCCAGCATTATAGGCCTCGTCCCAGAGAAGCTTCAGAGATTTGTATGCTTGATTGTATCCTTGATGACAAAAAAAGGGTGTCTCTGAGGCTTTTCAGGAGGATTATTACTCCATTGTTCTGCTTTTATTCAGGCCAAATTGTGTGTTAGGTTGAATTGGTAATCAATTGAAAATTCCCTGTTCTTTGGTTAGAGAGCACTAATCACAGTTGTTCAGTCTCTATATCATCACGGCGTACCTGTTAGTCCCCATCAGGGCGTCTGGGTGCGCTTCTTGTCTGTTTTTTGAGCACTTTTCCAACGAGCGCCGCAAATGATGCACTACAAGACGTCGCTTTAAATTGCCGAGAGGAAGTATCACAATTTGTGTCGCTGCTCAGGTGCTCTTTATATCTGTCTCCTCTTTTTTATCACTTTATATAGAGGACAAGTTGTCTAAATTTCACAGAAAGGTTTTCTGAAGTCCCTTCGGAGTTGCTTTTGTCCCCCTTTTGATGTGGATATTGTGTTAAATTTAAATTTTCATATTTTTGTGAGCATAAATTGAGCTGTTTGCACACACAGATCTTCTTCCGCAGAGTCTGCCAGGTTTCTACAGTAGCCCAGAAAGGACAAATTGAATCTAGGAAGATATATTTGTGTTTCTGTTACGAGGTTTGCAGTTTGCGATGGTGTCTATTTTCATATCGTCCAGTTATGGTCGCTCATTTCTGTGTGTGTGAATATGTAAACATAAAAAAAGATTTTTTTATCCGTTTTATTTCTCATCTTTATCCAACATTAGATGCCCTCATGGAGTCTCGTTGCAAAGTTTTGGTGAGAGCGACGACGTGGGGCGTCCGATCGCGGCAAGCCGAGGGATTTACAGCTCTGATTAACGGGGGGAGGGCGGCTAAAACATCTCCAAACACACAGCAGGACGCGAATTCAAGAGATTATTTTCACACCAACTTGATAGTAAGTTGGTGAAATCGCCTTAATATCGGTGCAGGAGGAGAAACCGATTGGCGATAATCCCCTCAATCATCGATATCCCATCTGATCGCCAATTGGCAGACAAGCCTGGTGCGAAATAACTAAATAAAAAGCAGATTTTGATTAAAGATGTAGATGTTTAGTTAAATCTGGGTATAAGACAAATTTATTTAATGTCAAAGCAGTAGTTTGGAAATCGGTCGGTAAAAAAAGTTTGTTCACACTTCCAAAAGACTGCACCAGACTTGTAATTTATTCGTTTCTCCTTCATCCCCCACCCCTCCCCGATCTAACGCAGCGGTGGCAGAGGTGTGGGTGGAGGCCAACAGTCCTCCACAGCTTCGTATCTCTCCACAGCTCTGCATCTGAGTGATCCAATCAAATTATCATAGTTATACTCCGCCCACGTATTAGTTTCCAGTCTGACTGTCTTTACCGGAGATGCACAAAAAAAAAAGAAGCTCCAGCTGCTGTTTCGCTAATGTTTATAATAAACTTTTGTCTCATTTTCATCATCTATTTCTGTCCAACAGGGCGAGAAACAGAAGAATTCAGATTAGAAAGGTTAAAAACAAGCGAGAGGTTTCGAGTTTAAGCCACTTTATTGGGAGATAAGGCCCCAAAAACTGGAAATATCCTTTAAATGAACTCATTAGATGCTTTGCTTGTGTGCTGAATGGGCAGCTTTTAATCACCTTTTGGGTCCAGCCAGTGATTAAATCAGATAAGCGGAGTGAGAAGTGGACATTAGTAAAACACTAAATATAGCCTCATCTTTGTGTCGGAAAATAGGTGAAAATGAGGCTTCGGCTGAACATAACCAGGATTATCTTTTCATATTGTTTAAACCGTAATGTGAATCGTTTTTTAATCACGCGCGTGCATTTGAAGTTATTCAGTGAGCTCAAGGAAAAATACTCTTCTGGACAACTATGAAGCGATTCTATGGGAATCCTTGAACTTAAGTTGGGATGTGTTTTTAATGGTCCCAGACTTCAGTTTCTCTGATGTCAGCTGGAAGCGCCTTGCAAAAAGAGTCTGAATCCCACTGAATTTCTTGGATGGGTCGATCTCAGTGGCACACTGTAATGTAATTTTTTTTTCCTCCCCATTCTTTTATCTACTATTTCAAAAAAAAAAAAAAAAAAGCTTTTGATCTGAATCTACAAGGGGGAGCCTGTGAATGTTATCATTATGAGCATAATTTCAACTGGAATATTATTTTTCAAGGAAGCTGCACAATAAGTGAAACTGACAATTTCAAGATGAGATAGAAAACAGATGGGGACAGAGACTAAATGAATATTTCCCAACTTAAGAGGGGACTGTAGTTTGTGAAGATAGTCAAGCTGTCTGCTTTAAATTATATTTTCTTGGAGTCCTTGTTCTTTTTTTTCGTGCGTGTCTTCATCAGCTTCTGGATGGAAAATGGGCTCGCTTATTTTTGTTTATTTGTTTCATGCGGGTTAGTCTCTATCTTGTGATGATGTAAGGAGCGCATAAGCTTTTAACTAAAATGTTCGCCACGGCCAAGAAGAGGCATTGTTTCTTCTGCAGAAGTAGCGCTCTGGCAAAGAAAGGTCTACAGAGAACTTCACGCAAACACACACACACGAGTCCGGCGCCACTGTTGAACGCCTTTCTGCACAAAAGGATGATGATTTCCAAATTACAGCCGCCACACTTCGAAAAAAAACAGGACCTGTGGCAGTGATGTCGCTTTCCAAGAAAAAGAAAAAAAATGTTTATTTTAGTTGTTTATTTGACCTTTACTTAATCACAGTGGTCTCTTGGGGATCGAAATCTAATTTCAGAGGGAGTCTTGGCCAAAATGGCAACAATAATTATGTCACCAGACCCGCCACAATAAAAGAAAATAAAAAACATAAACGGCATTTGGAGGCATTAAGACACATTTCCTAACATGGGGCTAAAACTAATAAAGTTGTTGATATAAGACATAAGCAATATAATTTATATTAAATGATAAAAAAAAGAACTTTCAACAGTATTTGCAGCGAGTGTCCTTGATGCACACTCACAGTAGGAAGTCCAACGTCTGCTTCGGTCTTTGTAGTTGAGCCCGGTCCTGTGCACTGGCTGTGTAACACTGTGAGGAAGTGATAACTTCAGACAGAGACTGTGGCTGTACAACTTTGTTTTATGTCTCCACAGAAAGTACACTATAAAGAAACTTCAGTAGCATCAGAGAACCTTCAAAGTGCCAGAAAGCAGGAGTACAGCCTTGATTTTGTTTTTTGTTTTTTTCTTTTAGCTTTTTTATTTTATTTTTTGCCTCCCCGTTCTGTCTATCCTCAGCTGGAAAAAAAGTAACACAAGTCATCTGGGTCAGGGATCTGTCAGGTTATCAAGTTGTCTGCGTAACCTCTCCTCAAACTGACTTTCAAATAGTAGGATCCGGTGATTGTGCAGGTGTGAATGTGTGTGTGTGTGTGTGTGTGTGTGTGGTGGTGGACTCGGACGAAGCCGCAGGGTGCACACGAGGAATAATGTATGCTAATAACGGATCGCAGCGCCCGTTTGCGCATTTAAGTCGCAGGTTACCGCCGTGTCAGCCTGATAATCAGACTAAATTGCCGGCTCGTTTTCCCTCCTTTATTCGGCCTGACACTGTTTTCTTTTTCGGAGGGCGGCGGGGTCGGTGTTATTTCCCCCTGACCTATCAGTGGTGACTGATGCTGTCAGCGTCGCTTTCAGTCGACGGAGGGGGAGAAGCCACAAGATGCAGCCCAACGCTTTGAATAGTTTCTGTGAGTAAACTTGGCTGCACTATTTTTTTTTAATTCATTTTTTTCCTCTGGGGCGTTTTTCTTTTCTGTTGCAGATTTTCCGGGCCCGCCACGGGACGACAATGTGACCACTCTTAATCCATGCGTGCAAACATGTGAGCGTGTTTGTTGTTTTTATCCAGCGAGCACAAGACCAGGCGCTCTCAAACCCCTGAAGAAATGGGAGACGTGTGCAACAACCTCGATCTGGAGCCGAGCTGTGCCGTCATGTAACTCGCACATTTTCTATTACTCAGGTTTTCGGTGTGACTGGCGAGGGCGGGGTCGACGCCAGAGCGGCTTGAACGCGTTCCCGGTGATTCAGAAAGATGTCAAAACGCATTCATTTGCAAATTACATGTTCCGCGCCTCGATCTCAAAATGGAAATTACGGTGGAAAAAAGTAAACAAAGGGAATCAAATATTCTGCTTTTCAGCACCGGGTCGGGCGTTTATCGGGTAATCGCGGCAGAGACGGATAGGTGGTTGGTGGTAATGGTCACTTGGCAATGCTGAATATGCGAATGGATCTTTGGCCGGGCTCGTTTCTCAAATCGCTCTCCTTACGGGGGACTATTACTACCCGTGGCTGACAGCGACAGCCAATCAATGAGCGCTAACTGCATCAATTGAGGCCGTTGCACTAAATACTCACAATCGACGGCATTGATATAATATATAGAGTGAGCAGAGCGGCTGACAAAGTAAATGGGTAATTATTCCTTTAGCGTTTAGTGCAATTGTTTTTGCACTTTCGCAGATGAATGATTACTTCCTCCGATAGGTAATTACATATGTATGTAGAAACCCTCCGTTGTTTTCAGCCTCTCGCAGGTGTGATAATATTCTCAAATGATATAATCAAATAATTTAAGTTAAACATGTGTAGGGCTCCGGGGATATTAGAGTAATGACTAATTTACTCTCACCTTTCAGCTTGAAATAAAACAAATCTAAGCAAACTGCGGCGAATGGTTATTATACTTTTTGCCTGACGAGCAAATCATAATATTTAGTCACACGCGTGGAATACAAACATCCACCAAATGACACACATTAGACTGCATGGAGTGACGAGGATTTTAAAGCCACAACATACAGTGACGCTAATTACTGGCACAGAGTACAGATTCCCTTAGCGAAAGAACATTAAACGCTACGTATTAATCAACTCATTAATCAAAATAAAGCATTACCTCCAGCTCAGTAAATTAGAGGATCCAGCCTGTCAAATTGTCAAATGGTATTTCAGGCTAATGCTATTCCTTATTTTCTTTACTTTGTCTAACGCATCAATTAAAACGAGCTGGCGTCGGCCCCCTTTTCCAATGCTGTATGACTAATTTTGCAACAAAGCTGTTCATATACAAACACGGTCGCCTTGCAAACAGGCTGCGGGATCATACAGGGTCTAATTCATCCTGCAGCAGCAGCCTCTAGTCGCATATGGCATCGTGCAGATGGACAATCTGTTTGAGGCTTCAAAGTTAGGAGGCAAAGTTCATTAACACGCCATGAGCTTTGAGCCCGCGATTAGAAAATAATTTCATCATCCTTCTAATTATATTCAAACACTTCCAAAGTTGCTCCCGGCGTGCCAGTCAAGGCGGTTTTTTAAATAAATAACGGCCTCGCGGAGGTTGCGTTCACATCGGAGTCGCTTTATTTGCCGCAGAAAATAAACGCGCATCAGTTTCGGCTCGGTGTGACGGCGCGTCAGCAGAAGACAACGGAATAACACACAAAAGTGAGAGAAGGTTGTATGAAAGTGTGTGAGCGGACTTAATCTGTGTCTAACAGCGGCGAACGTAAATAAAAACAAATACGAAAAGGGAATTCCAGATTTAATAATGAGCGCATTTTCACCCAATTAAGTTACTCTTCTTGTTTAACACGAGCAGACATGTTTACGCTCTCCCAGTTTCCCCACCTGCATCTTAGACGTGGGCTGGAGAAGAAGAAGAAAAAAAAAACACCTCTAAGAGCGTGGGGACATCTTCCAGTGAGATTCAGAAAATAGCCGGCTCTCCTGGGCCGCATTAGTCTGAAGGTCATCGAAGGGGAAAATGACCCTGGTTCCTCCCTCTCCTCTCTCCTGCTGGCCCTCTCCTCATCTCTCTCCCCTGTAATTGAGTATGGTGCGTGGTCAGGGAGCCAGTGCTCATTGGCGGGCTGAACATGGTAGTTAGTTACACACGTTTTCACCGTAATTACCAGGCAGACTCTCCCTGTCTCCAGATCTTTTCAAGGTCGCATCAATTTCACAGCTATCCACACTATCCGCCCCCGCTCCATCTCGCCGCGCGCCCGCTGCTGTCATTACAGGCTTTCAGACCCTCTTCCTCATTGTGAACTTCCTCCTCCTCCTTTCTTAAAAGCATATCAAAACCCAAATGGCAATTATTAGTTGATCATCCAATCTTTTTTTTTTTTTTTTTTTTTATGTCGCCGTTGCAGGAGGAGTGTTGCGATAACCTTTCTAGTCTGAGTGAGTCATCTCTGGCTGTAAATGTTATTACTGACTCACTGCAATGCAGATTTACTACTCCTCTAACCGCTATTAAATGTTGCTCGATTGCCTCGGAGGGAAGAGGTCAGTGATTTTGGCAAAGGCGCCCAAACATTTGACTGGCCTCGGAGTGCGAGGCGAACCCAACGGAGGCCATCAGCAGCTCTGCGGCAGCCGGGCCGATGCATTCTGCGCACGTCTCCCCTCCTCTTTCACTGCATGTCTCGGATCAGCTGCATTGCTTATACAACCGGATGTCTGCTTCCTCCGTCTCCCCCTCTCTCTCTCTCTCTCTCTCGCCCCTCCACAGGCTCCTCTCATTTGCTTGACACCCTTGTCAGACCATGCCCAGCAAGGAGTCAGAGTCAGTACTTACTGGGTTCACAGCCGCTGTCAAGTCCTCCAGCAGGCCCGTCAGCCATGGCAGGGACAGCGTATACTTCAGTAGGCTTTAAAAGCGTGAGCACCACTCAAATCAAGGCACAGCACAGCAGAACATCTGTTTCGCCATTTTATTCCATTTGGTGCAGCGTGTATTGGCAAACCGCCGATAGAGCCACCTGTTTACAGCCGTCACACCATAACCCAATCCCCCCGACCACAGTCTCAATTTTGGATTCTTGCACAAGACGTCCGCCGAGTGCGGCTGAAATGATCGCTCCGCTAAGTGCTTGTGATTTGTTTATGTTGCCTATTAAACTAATAAGTCCTCATATCGTTGTCAAGGCTTGACATTGGAAAAATGGAGGAGGATGATACCAGCTCCGGCTGCATGGCACGATGATGGCATAGATTAGCAAGAGTGCTGCTTCACAGATCCTTGTCCTATGAGAAAGGGAGGGGGAGTGCGCTTTATTGTGCCGCCGTTTGATTGAGTTGCAATGTGTCAGGACTATCAGCCCATGCCATCTGCACGTGTCCTGCATCCTCAGTGCTGAATTGATTGAGATTTATTGTAAAGGATGATTAAAGCACTGGCGGCGTAGTCGATACGGGGGAGAGCGGAGCTGCGAACACACATCAGCTTCCTGTTCTCTGACAGAAGAGGTTGACGGAGCCAAACAGCTCCGGCGGCTCAGAGGAAGGAATCATTAGAAGGGCTCACTTGTGCCGTTGTGCCCAAATAGAAGTAGGTGAGCGCGAGGCCAGGGAAACGCATGCTAAAGCAAGACATGTGTGCACCCCCCCTGGGCTGAGCGAGCCCTGGGATTGGCAGCACTCGGCCTAATGCATCTCAAAGCTGTCCTTGAGTGGATACAGGATCCACCACGCCAATACCGGCATGATTAATTGCACGGGTGGTCTCATCACTTTTAGTCCAGAAAAGGCTCTGAACCCCTAAGGAACAAACAAACCTACTTAACCATTTAGTGCTTTCTCTGCCTCCGGTTACTACTCAATCCACCCACCTGGATGCACACTGACAGCCGTGGACACAAGGGAAGCATGAATCTTACAGCGCTGCACTCTTAATCATTCTGCATCTTTGAGCAGATATAGGAAGGTTATCCTGCGTTTGGTAGGTTAAAGCATCTAAGGGCAATCCTCTCCAGGTGCATCGCATAAAAATGTCATTTTTATACATATTTAATTCGCAATTTACAGGATAGATTTTCATTATTTCATCACAACTTTATTAAGTTCAACCCGTCTCTCTGTTTGCGCTTGCATGCGCAAGCAGGTGACAGTGTCTCCTGCCTGCAAGCAATGGCTCTCAATGCATGCCCATGAAATGAAACTTGACTTTTTCAGAGGTTGTGGCGCTGTGCTCGGGCAGACGTGAGTGTGCAGAAATGGCAGGGCGCTGGGTAAAATCTATCCTGATTCAGAGCCAATCCCTCCGAGCGAGCCTCCGAGTACAAACTGAAAACTGAGTTCTGTCCGCGCCGATAAGGAGGTCAGCGTGGCCGTGTGACACAGACCAAGATTGCTGGACTTCTCACGGTCAGCAACCTTTCCCTCTAATGCAGCCACCTGAGCTGACCCAGATTTCTGAACGCCTCCAATTGGCCCTTAAGGAGTCCATAGCAGATGGCCGTCATACACCAAAGGGTGTAGATAACAGCCATTTATCAAAGCATTAGAGGACTGCCACAGAATAAGGCCACCGGACATGCATCACCCTATCCACAAATTCTCACTGCTGTTTCCAAAATGTTGCTCATAAATAATTCACTTGCCTTTATGGCCACCGGCGCCTCTGACTATATGGGATATTTTCATGAAAAAGAGTGTTTATGGCCATTGAAGTCACCCCACCTCTGTATTGGATTCCCCCTCCCCCTCACACAGACTGAATGTCTCTTTCTGAATGTCTTTTTTTTTTTTCACTTAGCGCTGGATTAGCCCTCGTATGCTCTTTTTAAATCACTCGGCGCTTGACCCTTTTTAATCACCCATTAAATGAGGCTGATGTGTTCCAGAACCAAAATCCCTTAAATGGATCCGATGTGTTCCCGAACCGCGAGCTTGGGACCGAAGCGGTCGAGAAGCAGAGTCTGTTGATTGGAACTGATGTGTTCTTGAACCGGGATCTAAGAGATGGAAATTAACTGTGCTGAGGCGCCAGAATTTATTAAAATCCCAGAACTTCTCGTCATCACCCGTGAAGTCGGGCAGTCTTGTTCCCGAGCCAGGGACTCTTAAATGAAAGCCATATATTTCTGGAAACACAATCTATCGAATCAATTTGTAATGTATTT
>JAOXYL010000055.1:17677477-17693056 GCA_028564955.1 Terapon puta
TTTTGCAGATAGATTTGATGAGAGGAGTGGTACCCTACTTATTTCTGTCCACTAAATATGAAGTTATGACCAGCAGCTGTTATGCAAAATCATTCGCTTACTTGCCTGGAAACTTCATAAAGACCACAAGACTTTAGAAACGTCCAACAAATAGTCCCTCACATAACCTCCTGTCAAAGGAAACTCTTGTCATTTTCACACAAATAAGACACAACATGTTAATTAGGGAGTTTTAGGATGTCCAGAGGCAGATTGTGTTACCTTTGGACACACAGAGGGTAGCCGTCTTTGTGCTACGCTAAGCTAACAGGCTGCCAGGGAGGGGGGCCGCCAGCTTCTCATTTACCATGCGGGCACGAGAGCACGGTATTAATCTTCTCATCTAATTCTCGTCAAATGAAAAGCAATAAGCTCATTTCCCCAAACTGTCAAACTGTTTGTTCAAATCTCCTGTCGCGTGCAGATGACAGCCTCCTTTTCCGGCCTGTTCGACGACTGTGGAAGCAGCATGCATTCGATTCGAGAGCTGCAGTCTGTTAAATGGTACATAACGTTTTTTTTTAATCATTTATCATTCGTCACAGAAGTAGAAATGTGTTTAATGAAACTGCAGCAACCTGATATGTTCTGGTTCTCTGTTTCTGTGGTGCTTTAAGGTTATTATGTTCCAGAATGAGAACATGTTAAATGGGACCGACTAGTTCTCGAACCAAAACCCTCAAACGGTCCCAGAGGCTTTCGAGTGAAGACGAACTCCCGGTGCTACGGGTCAATGGAAGTCTGAGGCGCGCTGGTATCAGACCGCCGTGTTTTCCGCGAAAAGCCAGATGTTACACAACCTTTAAGATTTCTATGGCGAGAGATCACGGTTCGTATTGATTTTTGCTTGCACAGGGGAGTCCAATAGATTTTTTTTTTTTTCAAGTATTGAAGTTCGAGTCATTACGAGCAACTTTTTTTTTTTTAATTTAAACGTCCGACACCTCTGGCACTCGGAGACTGATTAGTCGTTCGCCAAGGTCTCGCTGTCCACCAATATCACTGATTGTAATTTTCACTGCATCTTATTGCGCATCTTTTTTTTTTGAGCCGCGGGTGACACAGTTGGGTCTCGGCGGCCTCTAGACGCTCAATTTGAGGTAATCAACAACTTGGCGTGAACTCTTCTGATTACTGGTGACTTCATAAGCCACGCAGGAAACCTTCCCCGCGATGACAGTTCAGCTCGCTATGATGGAGGGCAATTTCCGGAGGTTTGATTGGATATTTGTCATGTGGTAATTCCTAAATAGGAGGCATTAGTGATCTAGGTCAGAACACAGTGGTAGGAGTAGGGCTGTCATTGACCATAGTTCAGTTAGACATATTTCTTAATTAGCCTCACTGTCTGCTCCCCTCAAAGTAATTAACTTGATCAGAAAAGACCTTGCCTGGAGTCGGACTAGAGTCAGAAAAAAATGTCATGGCAATGACTAACTGCATTAAAAATTCTGAAATCATATGTTTATCCCAAGCTGTCTGCAATTAGTATGCATAGAGAGCAGCCCTAATTTTAAATCCTCATAGATTACTCTCGGGGAAGCGATCTGGGAATGTGCTATCATAATTCATTTGGCTCAAGGTGTTTTTTTTTTTCCTCTTTTTTTTTTTTTCAACTTACAGAACATTGTTGAACAGGTTTGTACTATAACAACAAGCAAATTAAAATTGAACATGACACTTTGGCCTCTGCGTGTTTTTATTTCCTATTTTTGGCACACGAGCTACATGCATCTGTTTTTTTGTTTTTTTGTTGTTTTTTTTTTCATTCGAGAGAGAGCGAAAGCGAGGGCAGAATCCATGGAGACCGAAAGATAAAGCATCACATGATGGGCACTGTAATTGCATCCGAGACAACGGAGCACATTAAAAATCCCCTCCCTTTCTCGCATGTTTTATTGCCTCATCCTCTCCCCTTGATGGAATTATTACCCTATTTGTCCAAAGAAAGAGGAAGCTGGCGGAGACCATTCAGACAACAGCCCATCCCAGAGGGTAGATCGTCCCCTGTGATACGGATGTGCTCCGACGCAGTGATAGAGACCTATTGTCATATCAGTGGGGTTGGGATTTAAAGCGGCGATGGTGCTCGCCGCCGCCGTGTCCATCATCCCTCTCTCTCTGCGGTCCTGGAGGTACGACGCTGGGATGGGAAGATAGCTGCGCAGCTGAATATTATTATCACCTCCGACAAGATATTATTCTCATATATTTACCATAAACATTTCATTGCCCAGCTGTTGTGCCTCCTACTCACTCGCGTTCATCATCAGAGCGCCGAACAAAAAAAAGGCAAACGCTCTCCCTTTCTGCAGGGACTTCTGCGGCAGATCGTGCGCCCCTTTTCCATCTCTCCTGATCTTTCGTATAGATCTGTAGGGCTTAAAGTCCATCTTTTCCAATTGGCTAATGATCTATTTTGAGCAGTTGGAAAATATCTGTCTCAGTTAGTTCTGGTGTTGAAAAGTTTGAGAGATGGCGCTGAGGGGAGTGCAAAATCAATAAACCTATCAGGGAATGGTGACATGATATATGCCGGCCGGGCAGCCACTCCAGCCGGAGCAGGAGGACTTGGCACGGCCGCGAAAAAGATGAATATACGCTACTTAAAATATCATAAACTGTGCACAGTAAAAACAAAACTTTATCGGTAGTTGTCCCGCCTGTCATTTATCACAAAAAAAAGTGAGATTTAGCGTCGTTGGGACCTTTAAATCCGAGGCTTGAGCCGAAGCTGTGGCTCGAGAAGTTCTCCCGGAGACGAGAGTTCACGCCCGAGCATCAGCTGTGTGTCGTCTCCGAGCGTCCTTGAGCGAGACACAATGAACTCCCCGGTGTGTTTCGGCGTTATAAGAATCTGCGGGCAAAGTTATCCTCAGGTCCGACCCGGCTCTATTAGATGAATCTGCAGTCCCCTGTCACCTGAATACACACAAAATGTCATAGCCGTAATCCTTGATGAATATACTTGCATTATACTTGCAATTACAGCACTAATCTGAAAACATGTTCTCTATGGCAAGTTGGTGTTTTCATTCTTTTCCAATCCAGGATTTAGGGGCGTTATGGGAGCCATAGCATTGTCTGAGCATGCATGGTTAAATGAAGAAATAGATTTTGTTAATGAAAAATGCAACAGATGGTGGCTGTAAACCCAGTCCCTGCAGAGCATGAACATTTCCTGCAGAATGACGGAGAGCGGATTAAGGTCATTTTTGCCTGGTTTTTCAATTTATAAATTCATGCTCAGAGGGAACTGAAAAAAAAGGGGGGGACTGGCATCCTGCCTCGACACTCTTTGGGAAATCCAAATGTCAATGAGCACATATTGGAAATGTGCAAATATTAGAACAAAAAACACAGTTTAGGAACAGAACGTTAAGGCCGCCATCACAACAGGCTATCAGACGGAGAGGCTGACAAGGGCCACCCGGAGAGCCGGCTGCCCCCCCTAAAGACGGTTTGTTTATCAGCATGAAAACAAGACTCGAGTTGATCAGAGAGGTATGTATTGTTTTAAAAGATGAAAAACAAAGTAAGTGCCATTCATTCCGCTCACATTCAATTCATTTTCAATTTCATGCTCGTGCTCATTGCCAGATTATGATTCAGGCTCCATCTTTTTTTTTTTTTTTTTTGATCATTTTTTGACGAGTCCTATTTGTGTGTGAGTGAGCTATGTCTTTTCCTCTGTGTCCTTGCGCCGTCTGCAAACCCGGGCCAATGTCGTTTCAATGTCACAATTTGAATAGAACAATCCTCCTGAAGACAATGGCCAATTTTCAGTGTACAAATTGCATTTTCATTTTCTTCCCACAGCAGCTAACTCAGTAGAAAGTTGGGTCTCTGTCTCCGGTCCCAGATTACAGGCCCTTTCTTCCCTGTCAAAACGGAGCCGCCCCGCTCACGGAAGTGATCAAACGGCCGACCCTGCGTTTGCACGACAGCGCTCTGATGGCCGTAAACATGCGAAATGAGCGAGGAGGAGCCCCGTCATGGCAGCGCGCCATTAGCAGAACGACGCCCGCGCGCGGCTCAAAGCACCCGCACGCCGCCTCCCCAGCGAATACACGAGCCAGTGGCCGTGACAGATGCCTGGGACGCGGAGCATTAAGTGTCACATATCTGCATATGCTTTTTCGGCAGCGCTCTTAGCGCCGCACGCATAGGAGCATATGTCTGATGAAGGTCAGTGATTTGAAAACAAGGCGCCTCGGCTGGTGCTGTTATTGCTACTGCGGCGGCTGCTGCTGGAGCTCCTCGCTTTTCCCTTAATCCTGCAATGACAGAATATAGCTAATGACCAGCAGATGGATGTGACAGAATGAGGATGATATACAGAAAGGGTAGAAACTGAGGAGAAACGAGGAGTATAAATGAAACCAGCCAGACGCGGTGAAGAAATACTGCTGATATCACAGGGGGGCGTTCATTTCTTTACTGCCTTGGGTACGCTTGTTTATCATTCTCCAAAGTGGGCAGGATGGGGGAGGTGACAAGCTATCATTTAACCCCTTCCATCTGGGCTTTAACCCCGCTCTCCTTGTTGGTCTGAAACTCTCTGCCAGCCTTGACATCGTCATTATCATCCATCATCATCATCACTACCCTTTATAGTTCCACGCATCTGGCGTATACAGAGCGGGTTGGCAATCTGGTGTTAAACACATAAACACTCCGCCGGAGGAACGTTACGGCCTCGCGCGTGATTTTTTTTTAGATAAATTATGCTCGGGTTGTAATTGGGGGAGCCAGAGGTCTGACGTGACGTGCTGCCTGCTGGGAATAGTCGAACAAGACGTGACGAATGGGAGGAGCCGCGGCGTGGAGGACTTTGGGCGGTAACGCGGCGATAACAGGGAGGTTAAAGGATTATGGTGAGGGAGGGAGGAAAGTGTTGCGAAGAGTGATAGAGGAAAGGATGTTCCCCCATTGGAATTCAGGACGGGCATACACAGGGAGGAAAAAAAAAAAGAAGTAGAACAATGAGCCGCTGCATCCTTTTATTAGAGCCAAGAATGTCTAGAAATTTAAGACCACCATATTTTTAGAACCCCATCAACCTGGCCTTTATATAGCTCGATAAAATAGGCCTCCACGTTTCGTCGGAGATTGAGCTCGACTTATCCCGCCATCTGAGGACTCGCCGCTTTTGTGAACGCTGGCTCCTCAGGGGGAGGACGTTCAGGCAGAGAAAATGTATGGGCCACATCACTGGATCTTATTTAGATTGATAGAAGCTGCTCAGCCTGTCAGATGCTCAACATGTTTGTGAGCGGAAGAAAAAAAAAAAATCCAGATTACCTCGGGAGCCAATATGAGCGAAAACGCGTAAAAAAAAAACAAAAACGATTTGCTCGGCTGTTTGTCGATCTTTATGCACATCTGGAGGAGAAACAAGCGAGCCGGTAAACTCCTCGCGCGGTTACTCGTAGGTGAAGGGCGGAATAAAAAGATATTTTCCCGAGCAACGCAGATAGAAACGAAGAGAAAGTATCTGCGCACCCTCGCCCCCCTGTTGCCTCTCTCCCTGGGGTGTTCGTTAATCACCCTTTTTAGATCTGTCAGCCCGTGGGTGGGCCCATTACCCTTCGAAGACGGCACTTTTGTTGCCCGAGACAGAGCCGCCATTCAGATCCATCTGCAGACGCCTCGCCCCCTCGGCGAGTCCCGCGCAGACCCCACCTTATTAGCGGAACATAGGAGATAATGAATAAATAAACAAAGTGAAGTGGATTCTGGGACGTGAGGAGCATGGTGACACCTCAAGGAGGTGGGGAGGGGGGGGGTCATTAAGACAAGGTGCTGTGCGTGACGCCGGGTGGCAGCTGAGGACTCCACCTCCTCCTCCTCCTCCTCCTCCTCCTCCTCCCTGAAGTTGTGGCCTCCTGTTTTACCTGTGACGGGCGGGAGATCCGGCTCTTGTCGCGAAAAGAAAAAAAAAAGACAGAGACGCCATATGGATCCGGGTTCAAAGACGACTCGCCTTGAGCTGTCAGGGTTGAAAGAAAAGCTCTTTCCGAGAGGTCGGCGGCACCGTGACTTCGGGAAAATTGGTAAATGAGTCCTCCTTGAGATTCTTCAGGCCGGTTCGTAGGCGAGTTCTCCTTTGACACAACGAGTTAAATGTTAACAGCCGTGGGGGGGAACTGCAGCTGCAAGTAGCACAACACTTTCGCCGCCACGTTTGAGAGCCGTTTCAGCCGAACGGCGTGCACGCTCGTCAACCATTCGCATGATGGGTGACGGTTATTACCCGGAATTAGGCGGCGCTCACGAGTTGCGGCTTTGTAAATCAGAGTAAACAGTGAAGTAAGCTATTAACCTAATTGACCAATTCAGCAAATGGTCAATAAATAATGTGTTACTGCCAATTAGGCCGGATCACGTGGGGCGTTTCGTGGCAGAAGCCATCTGTTCAACCCAAAGGTGTCTGACCTTGGCTTATAACGGCCGCGGCTTTAAAGAACCTCGCCGGGTCTTTATTATGAGCCGACCCGAGGATGCACGCTGCTTTGTTTCGCATTTAACTTGCTCTACTAACTCCGCTCGCTTAATATTCCTAAGAACTTAATCAGCGATGAGCAAATGCACGATGTTCCTGTTGCTGCTAATTGCCTTAACCAACGCTGCGTCTGACATTCTGATGAAACAATTTGGACATGCTAATGGACGGAGAACGGGCCCAGAACACTGTGTTTTGGAAATAGGACTCCCTTTGGATTAGTGGGTTCAGATTTAAGTAGTTATTTATGCTGTTGTGACAGATCTTCCAGGCATATTGCTTCCTCGCTCACCTTGAATTCACTTTCCAGGTGTTTATATTTGCTATTATCAGTGCTGTAGTGTCATTATAATATAAAAAAAGGTTATTAATGATGATTGACATGATTTTAGTGCTTCAATTAAAAGCTGAATATGCTTTTTTTTTGTTTTTTTGTGGCTCAGTCTCTGCTCCAGAGGCTTTAAATCCATTATTATTCATGTCACTGTGACTCCACGAGTCTCACTCTCACATTTCTTTGCGTTAGCTCAGCTGGCAAAGTGGAAGTTTTGCGACACGAGAGACTGACGTTTCAGTCCCGGGCGAGTCGTTTTAACGCCAGACTGGTTGCAGTTTATCGTGAATTATGTGCTTGTTTACAGGCAGTCTTAGATTAACTCCAGTCAACAGTCACAACTGCTTTCAGTGTTGATCTGCTGAACTCGCTAAACAATTACAAAAATCCTGCCAATCAGGCAAATTTGCCGCATTTGAGGGAGATTAGAGGAGCCGTCGTCGTTGGCCGGCTGAGTTCTCCGCCTGCGAGAACATATAGTGCTTTTCCAGATATATGAAGCTCTAATCTTTCAAACCTAAATGCATTTACGTGCAAAAACTGATGCACAAGTTGTCCATTTTAACAGAGACGACGCCTGTCATAATAACACCTCCCTGCAGCAATTAGCTTTGTGTTGTTTACAAAGTCATGAAACAGTGAGGAGTAGCACTCCCAGCATGAATCATAAAGTGATCTGATGGTGTTAAAAGCACCTCGCGGTTGTCAATTTGACTATAAGGAAATGTGCGGCGGCGCATCACAAAGACGGGCGAACCGGCGACGCGGGGCGAAAGAAATGAAGGGGAAGAGGTGAGCCGAGGGAGGTCACACTTAGCGAAAAGACAAATAAAGTGAGAAAAACTCGCATGCCGAGGCAGCGAGCAAACAGATGGAGCCGTAAACTCGGTAGATTAATTAAAAGCAGCTCCGCCGTCTTGTAGATATAAATTGAGGAGAGGCTGCAGGTTATGAGCGGTGACTTCACTCCAGCGTGCTCTCAAATGAAAATTAAACTAAGCTCTTAGATTTTAAAAAAAGTCCTTTTTTCTTCTTCTTTTTTTTTCTTTTCTTATTTGTGGATAATGTTATATTGCTTTTGTTGGTTTTATCCCTCCAAACCCTGTCTGTCATCTCTCCCTTGTCCATTATGTGCACTCTCCACGCAGCCGGCATCATACTTAATATCCTGAGTGGAGATACATTATTTTTATTGTAACTTAAGGTAATCAAAGGAGAAACAACAAACATGCCTTTTTCCTCGGTTAATAGTCATCTCCATCACAAAAGCTCTCAGGCCCGAGGAGGCGCGGGCCTCGCGGTAATACGTTTGAATTACCCGTGATTGGTTGCGCGGCTAATGGAGAGAGACAACACCTTGCCAGGTAAAATCACGCAACCCCGGCAGAGATCTCCGCTGGCGTCGCCCAGGGGTCATCTGTCCGGTCCTTTGACAACGGCATTTGATCAAAAGGGAAAAACACACATAAAACATTGTAATGTACGGGCTGCGGGGTGCTGCAGGAGTAATGCGTGACGTGATGGGAACAGACAAGGCATCATATACGGCGCGTGCTCTATCAAATAAACCCGCACGTGTGGACTTAGAGGAATATTATGCTAATTTCTGAAACACTGCGATAGGGTACTTTGAAATTAAGACTCGTCGCATGGGAGTCATGGGGGAGTCAATGCCGGACTTGTTCTGTATACATAAATTTCACGCATCGGGAGGGATGAGAGTTTTTTTTTTTTCTTTTCAAAGATGGTGCACGCGGCGCTAAGTGGTCTAATGAGCGGCTCCGCACATTTTTCCGCAGAGCCGACGTTATCAGATCACCTGAAACACTCCATGCTCCATGATAATAAAGTGAAGAGTGGGGCTCCTGCCTTTCAAAAGGTGAGATATGGGCGATGATGGAGTCGCAGAGGCTGCAGCGGGCCGCCGTCAGAGTGCACTTGTCTTTTATAACCTTATTACGCCGCCGCCCGTCTATCACTCTTTGACTCTCCCCCGTACATATGTGGCACCGGCAATTATTGGAAGAGAGCCGGAGAGTCGAGAGGGAGGAGGAAGACGGGGAAGATGCAAGCGAAAACTTAATGCTCTTCACTTTACGGCGGTTCTGCGGAGCCTTCGGGGGCCGATGTTACTCCCCTTCGAACGCCGCTCAAGCGCGCAAGGTTTCTTCATTTCCAACCAAAGCGGCTTCACCTGCAGAATGGCAAAGGAGTTTTGTGTTATGCAACTGAAAATGGGGAAAAATCATCAACTTTAGTGCAATGAATTCCACAAAATACAACCTTTTACACAAAAATACACAAAATGAAAGTAATTTTGTACACACACTACTCAAATGACAACAGGCAGTAATTCACTGAAATATTCTGTTCCTTCAGTACTACAAACAAAATATTCCCACACATTCACAAAAACTCTCCAAACTGCATGAAATGTGGATAAAATACATTACAAAACATGTGCATTAGTCTGCAAGATGCACTCGGCACAGCTCCGTCTTGCTCTCTGCTGCAGACATGGCTTGCACATGCACAACAGTAACTAAAAAAACTTAGTTTAAACCCACTTAAAATGGAAGCCGAAACACTCATAGTACGCTATGTAACACACACGTAACACTTTAGCAACATGAGTTAATTCTGCTTAATAACAACAACATACCTGAAAATGGGGAGAAATAATCACGAGAGTGATCAGGTGGTGTTTACTCATCAGCGACTTTAGTGCAGCACAGTACAAAAACATGAATAAACAGAATAACAGGATATAAACTCCTCTTTTTGCACATGGATCACATTGTACACACGTTTGTTTAGCGCATGTATATGAACTATTCTTTCTTATCATATCATGCCTCCATTGTATTTGGCATTTTATCATTCTTACAGATATGAATTATGTTTTTAGTTATGGAATGTGTTTCCTTTTTAACTTGTCACATTTGCAACGCTGACCCTCCCAGTTAACCGAAAAAGGCACCAAGAGTTGATATAACTCGCCAGATATTCTGTAATCCGACCTTCAATATTTAAAAAAGAAACAAAATACATCAAGGTGAGAGCTCCGGCCTTAAAAAACCCTGAACTTAAGAGACGTTTGGAAGTCGTCTGTTGATACCACAAATTACAGTCGCTCAAAACACACACTTAATTGCGCCTCTGACACTCGTGGCATCTCAAAAACTATTGATTGCCGCTCAGAATTTGCAGAAAGAACCTTGATTTTCCGACATCGCGGGCTCTCTCCGGAGTGCTCGAAAATTACCGAGGGGAGACTCGCCGTCGACCTCAAAACATCTGCCAGACGCTTCCTGACGACGCGGCAGTCAGACAAGTTCAAACTTTCTGAAAAGTGAGCACGGAGACGCCACTTCCCATCCACACACACACACTCACACATATCAGCGTGTGTGTGCATGGCAACTAAAGGAAGGTTATTGAAATTCATTTAAGAGGTGTCGACAGTTGTAATCTAAAAAAAAAAATCCATTTTTGACCATGTATCTTGAAATGAGTGATCTGTTTGCTAGTTTCTCTACCCGTGGTTATTTCCTGTTTCCACGCAGCCCCGTGATGAGTCAAACGCCATAAATAAATCTGCCGACAATCGCAGCGGCGTGGGAGGGTTTAACTTTCCAACGCTGACATTTGAGTTTCCGTAGGCGCCACTTTACCTTTTGTTTCTTTCCTTTCACTTTCAAGGTGTGTCGAGGCATTTTTACGGGTCAGCGCCTGCAGGACAGTGACTGAGGTGACTGCACGTCGTCGTGCTGAATGTCTGAACAATCAGACCTCTTTCTTTTTTTTTTATCCCCTAAAGGTTTTCAGTTTAATGTACATGATTCGAGGAGTTTTAAAACATTTTGCTGGGTAACATTGAACAGATTTGAATGTATATGACTTTCAATTTATAGCTCTATATAACAAGACTTTCCATTTAATTTGTTTTTTTTTTGTCTTCGTTTTGGTGTCAAAGTGTGTGAATGTTTGAAAGTGAAGCACTTTGCCTAGTAATTTTAAAAAGTGCAATATGAATTTTCACCATTTCCTACCATGTGGAGGCTCTTTGTAACCTGCTTTCATGCTGAACGTCGTGCACAAAGTTGTTTTTTAGTCATGCTAGCCATCTGGCTGTAGAGTTGGACGGACCGCCGTCAAACCTGGTTCAGACGTTCAGGTTGATCAGAGGAAGGAGCCTAATGGGTTTGGTGTTTCTCTGTCTTTTGTGGCCATTTGATGATTCAGTTTTGTTTAGTTTTTTTTTTAAGCGAAATGCCTCAAAAGCTACCGAGGCTTCCCCTTCAGCATCACTCGTACTCTGGTTTTTGTGATAATTATCAAAACGCGGCGCTGTGCTCAGATTACGAACACGGTAAACATCACGCCAGCTGGAGTTTACCACCACATAAGACTTCAAATCTGGCAAAACCCTTGTCATTTGATGCACGTTATCTTTGAAGTCGGAGATTTACATTTGCAAAACAATGCAAATTCAGATAAACGCGGGCCAAGAAAAAGAGCAAAAAAGAGGTGCGTGTGTTTAAAACCTCAGAGATTATAGTTCAAAGGGAGCCGTGATGTAATTACTCGATGGCGTTGACACCGATGTGCAGGAGGAGTTCGTCCATTTGATGCTGTTTATCACTTGATTAGCGAGTTGAGGAAGTTGTCCCCGGTGGCTTTTGATATAACGTCAAACAATAAACGAGGAGGAAGCGACAGTCCGAGGTGAAAACTGGGGCGTTTGTATCGGAGAGGGGTCGCCGCCTCGTCAGAGAACCCGCCGGCTTTAGCGGGGGGTCGAGCCCGCGACCTCCACGTTTCTGGGATGTTTTTCTCTCCCCAATTTCAGAGGGAATCCTCGACTCCTGAAGCCACCTCGGCTCAGCTCGGCGCCGCGAGAGAAGACCAATTAAAACGTGTCGCTTTCCCCATTTTTTCACCCTGCTGTGCGACCGGCGGAGTCACTAATTTAAATCGAATCGGAAAGTTGCACGGGGAGAGGGAGAGATAATGACAATATGTTTGCAGCGCGAGGCGCATGAATCTGTGTACTAACACAATTATTTGCATGCTTTTTGTTTAGGTAGAGGTTGCCTGCTGTTCTGGCCCAGATGTCCGTCATCAGCTGCCAGAGCCTTTGAATGCACAACAGCAAATCTCGTCTCAATTGGAGAAAAAAAAAATACGCAGAAGTAAACACGGCGCCCGTATCTGCAGTCCGAACGCCAGATGGACTTCACGTGAAGCCGACTTTTATGCTGCTTTTGTATTTCGGTGTTCAGAAGATTCACTTTGGCTGTTTAAAGCTGCTGAAGCGGTGCGTGGTAATAAGATGCATGCAAGTGTTTTAAAAATTGGACTTCCTTCCTTGCTTTTTTTTGTTTCTGTGACTCTTTTAAGTTACTTTCTGCAGGTCACCACGGACACTCAGATTCCATCCAGACAAATCTATGATGTATAAATTGGGTTAGATGAGTCTCTCTTTTCAGCTGAATCCCTTTGTTATTTCAACTGATAAGATGGAGTGTATTCTTTTCCTTTTCTTTTTTTACTTTTTTTTAAATATAAATGCAGCTTTAAGTGACACAGGGAAGGTATGGCTGGGGTGTATCAGGGTCAAAGTCATCTACATGTGTCACAGAACTGTGACATTTAGAATCCACTCAACTGCGACCACAAAAGGAAACAGAGAACAGCATAAAAACACGCGGCGCTCGCCTCTGGGGGGTTTCTGCTTCCTGTGCCATGTCTCCTGCTCACCTTGGACACTGGGTCAGTGTCAGCTGTCAGTGTCAGGTTGAGCGCAGGAATGCTAATGGGCCCTCACCACACTGCATCCCTCTCCCCTTCCCTTTTCTCTCCCTCTCTCATCTCCCTCTCTCTCCTCTCTGCTATTCTCCCCCCCCTCCTCTGTTCGTCTGAGGGAGGCCAAGCTATTAACTTTCCTTTTAGTAGTCGAGCTCTGCATCTGACTACGGTAGCCCGCAGTCTCTGCCTCTACAAAAGATAGGCAGGCCGCCTTTGAGAGCCGGAGACCAGCCTCAGCGCTGTCTGTCAGAGGCACGGTTACTCCGCGTGCAGTCCCCCCCCCCAACCTCGCGCTTGCATAAACGCTAACACACACTGCCAACGTCTTCTCCACTTCGAAAACCTCAGAAGAGCGCGGAGCTGTCGGTGAGTCTGAACGCCAAGGAACCCGCGGTCACCGTCTTTATCGCACACGGGGGGCAAAAAAAAAGAGAAAAATCTTTAAAAATCTGAGATTGAGAAAGTTTTGTGTGTTTTTTTATTCGATGCAGTTTCACTTACGTCAGAGATTCATAACAAGCGTCCGTTTCTGTTTCTTTTCTACACTCCAACAATGAAAACTGAGATACTGGAGCATCCTAAATACAAAGTCCGATGGGCAAGAAACAAACAAAAACAGCTACAAAAAAAAGTGGGTGCACTGTAAACCGTGTGTGTGTTGCATTAATCCTCGTTGCCGTGGAAACAGCGGCGCATACAGGCTTCACTTTCTGCCCCACGGGCACAGCGGCCCGCTGGGATTTTGCCCGTTGGCCACTGAAAGGTGAAGAGACCGCACAACAGAGCGACTGTAGAGATGTAAAATAAAGCTTCACTTTTTAGGGAAGAAACTCTGCTCCAAAACTTTTAAAGAAAACAATGCATATACAAAAAAATATATATATATGTATATGCCAGGTTGGTCAGTTTAATTTCAGGCCACTTCCTGAACACGCCCCGACTGTAAAACTCTACACATGCATTCATTTTTATGTAATTTTTTTAAGAGGATGGGAGACAATTATAGAAACACTTCCTGTAATTGACTTTACATAGAAGGAAAAAGACAGGCGTTACTAATAACATTAACGACGGCTCTGTTTTATTCATGATTTAGCATAATGTGCTACAGCAGGACTGTGAAAGCAACAGGAATCATTCGTTTTATTATTTACACCTTTTCTCTACTGTGACGTGACCATATCTCACTAACGTTAGTCGTTTTTTGTGGCGTGTAATGCACCTAAACCTAAACTTCAAATGGATTAAAATGCTAAATCCGTGTTGTTTTCAACAGAAACTTATGGTGTGACTGACTTGACTGAGCTCTCCTGATGGAGGGGTCAGCGGAGCGGCGGCAGTCAAGCCCCTCGCTACAACATTTGGATGAACTTTCGAGCGTAATTATTGAAAATGACATTTCACGAGAGATTTCAAGAGCGGGCACTCATCACGAGCCGAAACGAAGGGATCTGTTTGCGACCAGTCACTTGGAGGCGGCTGATTGAACTGTAATCTGACAACAACGACGACGAAGACGAGCATCTTTTTTTTTTTTCCACCGGCGCAATTAATCAAAAAGCAATTACATTAGCATGCTCGGGAGATGGATTAAATGATTTTGACAATTTCTGTGGCTGCCTTGGCTCGCTCGGGCCCCGTCCTGCTGTCTGCCGAGCGCTAAAAATCACGAAGTCGAGAACATTGGTATAATTAGTCCGGAAGACGAGCAGGGGCTGTTCGCGTCTGTGGCACGTCTCCAGAACCAGCCCCCACGTGCTGTTCCAGCCACCATGTATTAAAGCAAACGTCTGTTTAATCACAGTGCACCACATACCCTGCATGCTTTATTAGACTATAAATGTGCTGAATGAAGGCCCAGCGCCTAATTAGGGAAGACTTCAGTTCGCTCACTATCGCATACTGTTTTCTCCCACCTTACATCCCCTCTCCTCTCTCTCTCTTTCTAACTCTCTCTCTCTTTATCCGCCGCTCTCTCGCAGCATCTCTCTCCACAGTGGGAAGCAGCGCCGAATCCCTCCAGCCTTAAGAAGTCAGCTCGCCTCCAACTTAGATGTTGAGGGGATTGCACCGGAGGCGAAAATCTCGCTGCAGCCGTTTCAGCCATTTTCTGTCGGCGCGCGGTGCAGGTGGCCTCGGTGAGAGCGCCGGGGGGTGGGGGGTGGGGTGGGGGGAGGCAGTCATGCAGAGAGGAGCCCTCAATCTCAGCAGATGGACTATCGGCGGTGGGAGTGCAGTATCGAGGCTCAAAGAGCCGACTTGAGAGGCGCCGCTTCTGAGAGAGTTTTCAAAAGGGTCAGGAGGTATCGGCCCACGTGAGGCTTTGGAGTAAATGACGGGGAGAGAGAACTCGGGAACTGAGGAGAACCGACTTCCCAGGCCAAGCTAATAAGAGAGCCAACGCACAGCACATGAGTGCATCGGTTAATAGCCTCGGCCGTCGGAGATAATAGGCGCAGTCTGCGGGCCAGAGAACCTGAGACACAGCCGAGGTCCCAGCAGTGGGATTAGGGTGAAGGACGGCGTTAGAGATACGGGGCGCTGCTGGGAAACTGCCATGCCCACCTCGCCGGTCATTTATTTATATAAGCCTGGAAAACGCTTGGTAATTACCATTAGCAATTACCACTGAGCAAGTACAGACACCTCTGCGGCCTGGACGGCGGCGCCAGATGTGATCCGGAGGTGAGAACCGGGTCCCTGAAACTCACCCGAGGGCGCCGTTTCAGCATCGGTAGTTTGAAACGCGTCTTCCCAAACAGTTCCGACTCGACAACTCGGAGCGGAGTCACTCTGTTACTTATCTGGCGCAAAAAAAAATCTCCTTTCGATTGGTGTTATTATTATCTGGCGGAGATAACGACTCCCTCTGCAGGGGGAGAGGAAGACC
>JAOXYL010000055.1:17714049-17727632 GCA_028564955.1 Terapon puta
GAGGAGGAGGAGGAGGAGGAGTGCAGGGATGGGAGTCCATTATCTGTTCTCTCTCACTTAAACAGCGTGGCTCCCCCCCCCCGCCCCCCCTGCCATCACCTATGGACTTTCTCCTATGGTTCAGCAGCAGGGAAGTCTGATAATTGGTCGGACTGCTGCACAGTCAGAGAAACACTGTTCTTTTCTTACCTCATTAGAGACACCCATACAGCCGCATTGAAATTTCAATAAGCCTTTTTCTGATTCAAGCCGCTTTGACATTTGCAGATATTCTATTGACTGAATACGCTCGGTTTTACACGCAGGAACACGGACTGTATTTACATTTGATTTGCCCGTCTCGTTTAAGAAGCTCATCTGAAAGGGAAGATCAAGCATGTTGAGGATGTTTTGTTCGTGTAAGCGTCTGAGTGAAAGTAATTGCCGAGGCGAACATTATGTATGTTGGGCACATATAGGGGTGTTTTTTTTTTCTTTTTTTTTTTTAAGCGGGCGCTTTGATTGTGTAAACTTTCATCAACCTACGCCTTGTTTTTTTTTTTGTTTTTTTTCAAACCAATGAGGGTAAATAGGTCTGGCGTGGCATCTTTTACACTTTGGCCCACGTACGTTTAAACAGAGAGTCACGAGGCTTTTTTTTTAATTTGTGTCCTGCTGTTGTTGTCCAAAAGGAGACTTTCCTCCTCCTGCAGCATCTGTACTTTCTCCTTGTTTTTTTGCTGAGATATAGTGGATATAATTCGGAGATCTTGCAGGAAACTCCACCTCGTAAGCGTCTCTTGATGTACATTTGGAGACAAGCTGCCCGTGTCACACCGAGGACCTGACTCAGCACCGCCTCCCTTCTGTTTTTTTTTCTTTTGCGAATAGATCTGCATCATGTTTTGAAGCCTCACACTGATTAAACTTATTATAGCGTGTGTGTGCATTGTGAAAAACGACCTCATGGGCGGGGAAAAAAACATAAAGTGGACCCATCCTGCTTATTACGATCCAGGCTAATCGACGTATTTTGCCTCCACGTCTGTGATTATATGGGCCGGATGAGCCTCCAGCATCCTCCTGTTGTTTTTTTTTTGTTTTTTTTTTTCGTCCTGCCATTTGCAAGGCCTTGTGGGATATGACTAATGGAGTGTTGTTGCTTAAAGGATTGTGGTGTCTGGTGCGAGCGTTCCCCGGGTCGTGGTGAAGTTAATTACCTGGGATTGAACAGTTACTTTGTCCCTCTCCGGGGATGCCGTCGGCAGACAGGAGGGGAAAGCGATGCGTCTTGAACCGGCTGCGTATCCAGGTCACTGTGGGGGGAAGAAGAAAAAAAAAAACAAAAAAACAACACACTTTTTTACGATTATCTTTTCCCCTCCCTCGCTTGAACCCTCCCCGTGTGCCTCTTTGATCTCTGCATATGGCTTAAGAGTCAGACTCATTTCACCGGAGCCATAGGACACCAACGCCTCCCCGTGTGGAGACACTGCGAAGGTAATGGCTCCTTCTCCCGGCCCCGCCACGGCGAACGAGGAAACTGTGAGACGCTCCCGAATGCATTACTTTACGAGGCAATTTACCACATACCGCTTTCAAACATCCATCTGCGGTGACCTTGTGAAAAATGAACCGGCTTTTCTTTTGTATTTATTTAAGGTGTTCTTAAATAATCATTTTCTCTCTAAGCTGCACTTAAAGTTTCCGCGTCCTCGTCCCTCCGTGATTTAAACTCTGCAAGCTGTTAACAAATGGTTATTTTGAAGTGAGGAGGTCTGCATATTACTGTACATTTACCCCTTGGAGGTGATGACGACCAATTGGGAGCCTTTGTCTGATCATCTCGACGACCGTTCATCCGATCGACTTCACGCTTGGCGGACGTCAAGTTGTTTGGACGAGCGGCTGGTAATAAACAATCGACCCGTTCTGAAAAACGACACCTTTTCAGGCCGACGTTGGACCCTCAGTCGGAGTCCTGCCTCTCATTTCCACCCGGCGACTGTCAGTTTTTCCGACGTGGACGGGATCAGCTGTTTCTATCTGCCCAATTAAACTAACTAGCTGCTTAAAAATGTTGTCTCCTGCTGAAGATTTTTTCAACCGAATTGTTTTAAAATCTCATTAAAGGGGAACTTTAATATGTGTTTTGGGCATGTACTTTGCATTCAAGGGGAAAAAGCTGCGTCTTGCGAGTGAAATTCAGCATCTTCGCCGGCTCGTGTTGCAGAATAGAGCCGCTTGTGAATTGTAAAACTTAGGGTCATGCACAGTTCGGTTGTTTTATTGCAGTATTTTTACATTAATTATGTCTTTTAGGTAACTCTTGAGCCGTCGGCCTGTTTGTAGCCTGTCTCCTTGCGAGGTTAAAATTACGTCGGCGAGCACGATGTTATCGCGACGATGAAAACTACAAAAATAAAACCACGAACCAGACTCATCCTTTAAAGGTGTTCTAATTTTTAGGAACACCTGAGAGGATTTGAGGTTGGTCGAGGGGAAGAAAAACTCATTAAACTTTGTCCGGGAGTCACCTGGAGAAAGCGTTAAATTACTTTCCTCAGATAAAAGCAGAGTAGCGTCAGAGAGGCTGACGCGCGAAAGCATCGAAAAGCTTTCCCTTTTAAAAACGTCAGGTCTTAAACACTCAACCTTTGGCTCTGCAAGCCGACCCAAACAACCGGCAACCTACAAAAAAAAAAAAAAAATCTGAAAAATAATTTTTAAAATGGCTGAATGCAGAGCGTGACGGAATAAAAAATAAAATAAAAAAAGATGAAGAAATCCCTATGAGCGTTGGAGCGTTTATCAGGGGATATATATCCCCAACTAGTTGGCAAGTGTGCAATGAAGCCTGCCACAGTGTCACGCCGCACTGTGGCTTTTAATAGGAACACGGCTTAAGAGGCCCTTACATCTTTCGTTTCACTTGAAGTTGTCACTCAGTAATCCCTCGGTAAAGTGTAATGCCGCTGGATTAGCGCCGCAACCCCAGATTTCCAAATTATCATCTGAAAAAACCCGCTGAATGATGTCGCTAATAGGAACCAAATTATGCAAAAGAAGAAGAAGAAGAAGGCCGCTTTTTTTTTTTTTTTTTTTACCCCCTTCCTTCCTTTTTTTCCTTCTACCCTCTTTCAATTCGTCATGTCACTTTTTCTCCCGCTCTGTAACTTTTATAACGTGCAGATTAGCGCGCCGCTGTGTCCACTAGCTTCTCGGCACTCATAAGGGAGAGACAGAAAAAAAAAAAAGGGTCCAGATGAATGTACAGCATCGCAGGAGGATTTATTAATAGGGGGCAGTCGCAGTCCATCTGTGGTTGAGCTCAGGCCTAATCCTTCCCTCCGACTCAATGAGACTGTACAAATTCCCCATGATGGCCCACGTCAACAGCTGCTGGAGTGGGTGGGAAGGATGAGCGGCGGAGGGAAAGGGAGAGGAAAGCGTCCAAGGCCTCCTCCTCCTCCTCCCACCGTCCACGCTCCCCGGAGTCATCTTAGCCAAAGCCGGAGCCCGGGCTGACCGTGTTTGTTGTGATCGCTAAGCCCGGAGACTTCCACTTTCGGGATAAAGATGATTTCCTCCGGCCCTCCTCCAAAAAACCCACACACCGAGTCTGACTTAGAGTCTTTTTTTTGGGGGAAAAAACTCTTCCCGTCTGCGTTTTTTTCCCCCTCTCTTCCCTTTACTCCCGTGCATTATCTCCGTCCCACCCTCCGAGTTGAAGGACCGGAGAAGACAGAGTGCATCTGAGTGCATCCCGGGGATCACGCGCCTTTTTTTTTCGCGGCGTTTTGATGCACTGTTGTGACCGCGCTCCCCCCCTCCCACCACCGCCGCCGCCAACTAGAGATCGCCGCCGATAGAGAAAGAGACAGAGAGAGAGCAGACATGTTTTTCCGCCGTTCCACTTCTTTCTTCAGACACAGCCAGGGGACACGGGAGGAGGGATGATGGTAGCCTCAACCTGCCCTCGCAGCACAATTGGGCTGCCTGCCACGAGCCCCGATGATTTATGATGCCGTCAGAACGTACACTGTTTTTTCGGTCGCTTCACCAAGGGTCACCGTGTTGTCTTAGATGCCTCTATCTCCCGGCGTGCCGCGGCGCTCTCACATCTGAAAAAGAACAACTAATCTCCGGCAGTCGGTGTCCGTTTATCTGCTACAAGCGAATATGATGTTAAAATGCTAATCCTGCATTTTTAATATTCTCCCTCATTCCTCGGCGCCGCGATAGAATCCGTATCCGCTCTTTGTTGCCAGAGAGCGGCGGCGGTATCTTAGATGCCGACATCGTCCTCTGATGTTAGCACCAATTACCAGAGAGACCTGCAGAGCTGCATACCTATAGAGGGACTATTAGGCGTTGAATATCACCTTAAATGGTGAGCTGCTGAATGTGTACCTCTACATATGCATGAAACTGTGACATTCAAAAGCTCTGCAGTGGAGGTGGGGTGAAAAATCCTTCATGCACTTTGCAGAAAAGCCGCAAAAAAAAAAGTGCAATTATCATCATTTTGCGTGACGCTTTGTTTGTGCACGTCCTGCAAGAGTAAACCGAACATGACAAAGTGTTTATATGTGCAGCTAATTCATTCACCCCCACCCTCCACCCCCACGTGCCCATCCACACCTCCTCCCACCCCCACGCCGGAGTCAGCGCGCCACCAGTTCATCTGCAGCGGCGCCCCGTCAGGGAGAGGGATTTCTCTCCGTCAGAGGACACAGCTCGGCTCGGCTGATTAGCCACGCTCGCTGAGCATGCCCGGACGCCGAGGCCCCGCCGTCAGAGGTGGAATGGATTCGTCTCCGGGAGGGGGCGCGGGGCGGGGTAAAGGAGAGAGGTTTTTTTTTTTTTTTTTTTTTTTTTCTGCAGACGCGCAGTGCAAAAGCTGAGGTTGCATGCTAATAAACACAGGGTGTCACAGTGTCATGCAAATATAAACTCCCCTTGGCAATTTCTCTGCATGTTTGATACAGTCCCTGCGCCGCTCTCCCTCCCCCATTGTTAAGGGGGCCTGAAGTGCGGTTTTCTACCCCTGCTTTTTAGTTTCTGTAGAGCGTGAGGTCCCCAAATTCGGGCGCAAACGCCATTTAAAATCCTTTTCAAATGCTCGGCTGTGATTTATTGAATAGCATATCTGAACTGCCTCAACAGTGCCAGCCCCCCCCCACACCCCCTCTTTTTTTTTTTTTTTTTTGGTGTGCCTCAGCTGCAGAGAGACTGTGAGAACTTCTGAGGAGCAGAGTCGAGACATTTTTCTGCTTTTCTATTAGCTTTTTCAATAAACACGACAATCGAGACCAGATGACTCGCCTCGGCGTGTGACTCACGCGAAGACGCAGAAGAAGAAAAAGTCACATCTTCGCGATGTGCACGAGCGTTTGCCAGTAAAACGTTTGGCGATCTGGGATAAATTAGTCTTTTTGGCCCCGCTCGGAGTCCTTTAACGTATTCCCATCGACTAATCTGCTGATCGGAGCGAGGTGTGGCTGCCTTTCTGTCAGCAGAGAATTATGTTGATTATTGCACAATGTCAGAAAATCTGCACCGGGTTGAGTGTGTGTGTGTGTGTGTGTGTGTGTTACAGTTATTGCTCTGCTCTCCTCTGCATAACACCAATCTCCGCTCAGTGGAGGGTAATCAGAATATTTCGGTTGTGGGAAAAGAAATGGCAAAGGACAGATCATAATCCCTGCCTTGTGTGTGTGTGTGTGTGTGTGTGTTTTCTTTTAAATAGGAAAGAATTGCAACACTACTCGCTAATAATTTCCCGCTGAAGCTGAAAAAGGGTATTTTGGAAACTGGAAAAGGTCATCTCATTATTAGGAATTACCAGAGGAAGCCATATCCTCGTGTTCGGTATGTACGTATAGAGGCCAAACACAAGAGCAAAGACCTTATCGGTTTTTCCAAATTAGTCATACGCGGGCAGAGGAAACGGCACTAAGTCTGTCTGACTGTTTTAATTGGCTTCAGTGTATGCTTAGGTGCCCATGCCAGGGTCCCTATTAAAGCATGTTAACCGCTTTAGGTACAAAGGCAGTGTACCGTACTGTAAGTTCGATTAAACAACAACTCCTCGGCCATTAGAAAGCTGCAGGACGCTGAACGAAGGGTAAACTTTACTCACCTTCTGCTCTTCTTCCAGGTCCTGTTGGAAAATTTTAGTTATTTTTATTTAACCAGGTTAGTCCCATTGAGATCAAAGACCTGGCCAAGATTTGCAGCACATGTACAGTTAACTACAACACATATACACATATACAACAACAATTGAATTTACAACAGATTAAGTAGATTAGATTAAGTCCGCTCAATTAAAACATTTGCAGTCTTGGAGCCTCGCTAGAACAGAATCGATCATGGTCTTGAATCCTGTAAGAGATGCCAGGTTTTGCAGGTTGTTCCATGTAGATAAAGCAGAAAACTTAAAAGCCTTTTTCCCATTTCTGTTCTAACTTTAGGTGAAATATAAGAAGTCCTGGGAACTGTAGGATCTGTTATTCTGGATTAAAAGAGATGATAAGTAAGATGCAATCATCTCAAACATAGCCTTATAGTTTTCGAGCGATGAAGAGGACGATAAAGAGGACGTTCACAAGGCGCTCCGGGAGTTTTTACTTTCTTTAACGCCGTCCGCAAACGGCATCAAAGATGACGTGACGTTGTTTTAAAGAGCTCGGAGAGTCCGGCATCCAAATAAGCGAGCGTGAGAGTGAACGAAAAAGTTACGAAACGTGATCAAATGTTAAAATCAGCCTCTTCATATCGAGGTCGGGAGGCGGACGGACATTAACGAGTTGGACTTTCACGCAGGAAATGCAAATGTTATTATCGTTAACATTAGCAGGGTGGACTTTCTCTCTCTAACTCAGAGTGTTTGATCAACAAATACCAAAACATAAATATCAGCGTGCAAAGGTTTCGCTCCTGGATCAGTTTTTTCCAAGAATAATATGAATATTTTGAGTCCACAGAAGGAGAAAGCTCCTGATTTTTCTCGGAGTTTGTTCTTCATTTCTAAGTAATAGTAATAGAGTCATATAATGAGTAATATCTTCTGAATTGCAGCAGCTGTCGCCACACGTGGACGAAAGCAGCCTCGGTAATGTCCATTAAACTGCAATTTCTACCTTAGCTTTGCTAATACGGGAGGAAATAAGTAAAAAATTGCTACGGCGCGAAGCTCGTGAATGGACATAATTGAACGGAGGTGCACTCTCTTTCGAAAGTTTTTTTTCTTCTTTTCTTTAAGCAACACTCAGCAAGTCAAGAGCCCTTGAAAAAAACATTATTCAATCACTCAGATGTCGGTCTGGCCGCAGAAATCTTTGAAACCTTTAACCGCGCCTGCTCTCCCTGCAGCGCCTCATCCCAACATCTTTATGATTATACCTCCTATAGTCCTGTATGTATGCAGTAGTTTTTTCTCATTCCCCCACATGTGCTAAGGGTCATGTCATCAGCTCCACAGTCATTAGAGGAGAACAGAGGCGTCCTCGGTGTGAACGGCCCCCTGACAGTCGGGTCGGGCCTTATTTTTCAGCTCGGCGTCGACTGAACGAACGTTTCATTTTCCCTTTCTGAGATTTCACAGCCTCCTTTAGTTTATTTTACCTTAATCCGCCATCTGACTTCCACCTTGTCGTCATTTTTAAAGAAAATACAGCATTTCCATCCTTGTCTGTTTACCCCGTGTGTTTTTTTTTTTCATGCTCAGGACGACTTGGGAGGGCAAAGTCCCCTTCTTTTTTTTTTTTTTTCTGCCTTTTCCCAGGAAGGCAGCTTGGTCAGCAGTCAAAGGAAATGTGCATCACACAGCCATGTCAAACCACTATTAAGGTTAAACCCCTTAGCGGCGGAGGAGAACAATCCACCATGCAGTGGAAAACTTGTGACTATCAGCTGTTTTAAGTGTGACTCAACTCAACAGCGCGCCGATTCAAGAAATGCCCCCCGAAAGATAATTACACATTGTGAAGTACGCGCACCGTAAACGGGCTGCCTCCTCCTGTTAAGCAGAAAAGAAAAAATAAATAAAAACACGCTCGGCTTTCCGGTTTATGCAGGAGACGCGGCATCATTTGCAACGCGGTGCATATTTATGCGGCGGAGTCCTCCAAGTCAGAAGATCCAAAACATTTCGCTGTGTTTTTATTTCTCTCGGGAGTCGGGGGGAAACTATGTTGATAAAAACTTATCTTTGCCTCGCGGAACAACAGCGTATCTGATATTCTTAAAAAAAAAAAAAAAAAGACTATGATAACTGTGATGCGGGGTGCTGGGGCGCCTGACTCCTCTGTGCTCCCTTGTTCACTTTCCTGTAGCATATTGATCTTTTTCTGGGATTGTTTATAGTGCTCTGTGTCTAAAAGGAGACCTATTGATTTCCTTTTTTTTCGGGGGTTCTGCCACAGCGCGGCTCCAAGTCTTACCCATGAAATTAAAGACATCATAAAATAAGCCAACTTAATCGTACATAATGAGATAAAAAAATAAAAATGAATGGTAATGTGTAATGTTTCTTTCTGGTTATAGTTTCAGGGCATCTTCGCCGAGATGTTTCCATGCCGAAACCTTTCCAGAAAAGAAACATCGCCCGCTCATCACACCGCTACGCAGGTCTTCGTCTCATCCAAACAAACTGCCTTCGCTGTTCTGCACAAATAAATCCCATCGCTGCAACAAGACAGGAAGTATCTGCGAGATGAGAAATGGACGTGCAGGGCGAGGTTTTTATTTTGTAATTGCATTGCACCAATTGCATGAAAACACCAAAAATCATATCATAAATTAAAAAGTTAGGCAAAAGCTGATGTAAATACTTTGCTCATCCATGTCCTGTTAAAAAAACACAACCTTTACAGAGTCCGAGTATGAATATGTAACTAAACAACAGCCCTCAGCAAATAAAATCCTCCCGTTTGAGTGACGTCTGGTTAAAAAGTGCAGTGACCAGCTGTTTTAGGAAATCACTGAGCCTTTTAAAAAAATGAACCTACGTATGTCTGACCTGGTTTTTAAAGATTTACGCCCACCGGGCTTAGAGCTGAGAGCCGCAGCCAGACGGACGGACGGATGAAGCAGAGGTTGAATTTAGAGGTAGAGGAGGAGCAACGCTGCACATTATGGCTTTGACCACCTATTACATTTAGTTTATTACTGTATTTATTGTTTTTATAATGAAAAAAAACGTCACTCAACGTGTCCTTTTTTTATTTTGATCTTCCCCATCAAGGTGAGACGGATTAACGAAGTACCGAAACCGAACAAATGAGGTTGGATCTTCGCATCCGGCTCCCTTTTCTCTTACAAATCCTAAAGTATCTCCGCTGTCAGGCGTAATAGGAGCACAAATCTATACCGAGGTTGTCCTCTACATCCCCCGTCTAACTCGGTGCCCCATAACTGTCATTTTTCCTGTAAAGTAACATAACGTGCATGAGGATGAATATCCAGGCTGTCCGCTCTCATATGAAAAAAGTCCCTTCTTTGAGACGGCTCTCGGAGACATTTTTCAGAGGGGAATAAAACTGTTCCTCTTTGGGATCACTGCAAAATATTCTGTCATAATAAGAAATGTTAAAAAAAACACAAGAAATGCTAATCACAGTGTACGAAAGTGCACGTTTTACGGGACAAAATAGGTGTTTGCAGACCGCGCTCGCCGTTGTGATGTGTTTACGGAGGCAGGCTGTTAAATAAACTGCACAAAAATACTGAGCCCATTCAGCAGCAGTGATGCAGTCAAGGGCAGCGGTTATTCATCTCAGGCTGATCTCCTGATAGAACACGATGCCAAATGCAGAGATCCCCTTGGCTCGCCGCATTTTGCGCCATAGGCAAGAGTTTGATGTTTGGTCGAGAGGACAGGGCGGCGGCAAAGTGGATGCTTGGAGCGCTTCCAGGGATTAAACTCATGAATCCAGCAGCAGCCAGTGGTCATCGTGACACAAACACTGCATGGGTGGTAACGCATGCACAGCGTGGGGTCTTTGGCTTGCAAAAGAAAGGGGAAAAAAAAGAGGGGAAAATTGAAACCATGAAACCATAAAACGCCTGCAGACTTTCCGCCCATCTGCACATTTTTATGCGTCCTGTGTTTTTATTAGATGTGACACACATTTTGTGCGACCGGTAAATTTAAAAATGACGAGACACCAATGATAAATTGAAAATGAGCCATTAATCTTTTTTTTTTTTTTTTTAATCAAATCCAATAATTAAAGCATTTCTTGGGGCAAAATCAAATTTTTGTGTTTATGAAGTTGATTTTAATTTAGTGATATGTGATACAAAAACAACATAATTATATATTTACCTCCAGAAACCCAACTTCTTCGACCGCTTGTGATCAGGATTTCATCATCTCCTCATGACAAGATCGCCGCTTAATCTTTAAGACGCTCAAATGTCGCGCTTGGACAGGAAGTAAAGTTTTTTTTTTCTTGAAAGGTCAACGCTGGCTCAAAGGTTGTGAAACGCACACGCGTCATTAAGCGATTATTACGAGATAGCTGGAAGAGCACGATGCTAATGTACTCTGCCTAGATCGTGGACTGAGATATTTTCCATTATGCGCCATTCAATCCACAAAAATACGCTGTAGGAATGTTTTTAAACCTCAAACATTTTGGGCTTTGTTCTCCAAAAACCACGTACCACACTTTTGTGTCATTTTTTGTTTTTTTAAGCATCAGATAAACTTTTTTCACGCGATGCAGCGCATTAAATCGAGTTATCATCACGTGAATCTGTTTCCTGGTGTCTTTCCACGTGTGACCAACATATTTTTTTAAACATCATAAAGGATTAATACTCACGTGCCTCCTTGTTAATACGTTTACAGCACCTAACTTGCAAAAAAGCACTTGCACTTTTCACGTTTAAATTGTCCAAAAAAGTTAGAATAACTTCAAAAAAGCTGCACAAACACACATCTGTCTGTTGTTTTGGATGAATGTGAGTATTTTTTTTACACTTTCGTAATAAATTCACGGCTCAGATGGAACAAACTCACCTGTTTAAGCGACGAACAACGTCACAGACGAGCACAGTAAAAGTAAACACAATAATATATTACATGTATATGTGCACGCACGAATGAAGGCTAACAGATTACAGTGTGTAATCTGGTGGAGGCAGGGCATGGATAAAGCATTTATAAGCTGCATTAGTTTGATTACTCTAAACCGCCTCTGCAGTTTACGGGCTCGGTCGGCCATCAGATTTCCCTCTAACCTTTCTCCAAAAGAGAAGCCGGCGTCATTAGCAGCTCTAAGCATCGGCGGGCGGACGAAGTGGATCAGATTAAGCGAGGTATCGCCCAAATAAGCGCCGGCTTTAAGAAAACAGCCGCCGGCGAGCAGGCCCAGCTGAAATTTAACCGGTTTCCCCGAACTGGCTGCAGGTTTTTAAGGCGGTGAAGCTATAAAAAATAAAAAATGAAAAAAAAAGGTTAGCACGCAACGGATTAACCGCCCTTGTTTTTTTATTGGTTATATTTTTACTTTCACCGTTGTTCTGTTCGTGCATCGTGCAGAGGGAGGGAAGGCCTCGAGGTGACGCAAAGCCTCCGAAATGAAATAACGCACCTCCTGAAACGGCGAAAACGTCACAAACCTTCACGGAGGAGGGATTGTTTTATGATTTGACCCACGATGCAGCACAACGTCAGCAGGACGATGAGAGGACGTCGCTAACGTGATGCAATTATATTATCGTTTATTCGGGTCAACCGAAGTTTCCCACCCCGCTGGAAGCTTTAAAGACTGAAATGTTTCTATGAAAATGAAAAATAAGGTGCTTCCTGTAGATTTTTGTTGTGTGTGTGTGTGTGTGTGCAAACATTTTCAGTCTGTTTGTCCGAGCAGCCTCACGCGGAGCAGGCAGGTTTAATTACCCGCTGTAATCACACATGATCTATGGCTTTGTCTGAAAGGGAGGGGGGGTAACCTGGGAGAGGAGGAGGAGGAGGAGGAGGGGGGGTGGATGTATGGAGTATCTTTTCTTTTTTTAATAATTATTATCATTATTCCCTTTTCTTTTAACGTGAAAATAAAGCGTTTCCTCAAACCGGCGCTCAACCTCTGACTTTGCAACTATTAATCAGGGATTATGCAAATGAGGGAAAAAAAAGAAAGAAAGAGAGAAAGAAAGAAAGGAGGAAGGGAGGACGGAGGGCGCATGCACGGCGCGGTTCTCTCTCTTCTCTCTTATTAAACTTGAGCATCGCTCGGCAGATGAACCGCAGCCCCAGCGGAGCGCCTCCATCTTTTGTCTTTCATCGCTCCCTCCTTCTCCTCCCTCTCTCCCTCTCTCTCTCTCTCTCTCTCTTTTTTTCGCTCCCTCTCGCGCCGGGGACTGGTGAATGGCAGCCAATGGGAGGGTTGAGTCCCCCCTCAGCCTCGCTGACATCCACAGCGCAGGAGGAGTGATGCGGCGCGGCTGAAGCGCGCAGTCGAGGCGGAACAACGGGAACAGCGGATACACCGAGCACCGGGAGAGAGAGAGAGAGAGGAGAATAAATCACAATAAACTTCAGTGTAAGGTGAGCTTTTCCCTTCTTCTGCTCGCTGTTGTTGTTGTTGTTGTTTTAAGCCGCAAACTTCCTCCCCGATTTTTCTTGGATTTCTTTTTCGTTTCTGCGCGTTCCGGTGCGCGTCGAGGAGAAAAGAGAGATCGCTCACTTCTCCTCCTCCTGTCCGCTCCTAGTTGTTCTGCGGCGCTCGGGCTCAAATGTGGGTTGTTGTGGGGTCGCTCACACACACGCACACACACACACACACACACACACGCGCGCGTTAATGAGCGATGAGAAATAGTTGAGGATGGGAAATAATTGCGCTTTTTTTTTTTTTGGAGCGGCGTCTTTGGATCGGAGAGTTTGGATCGGAAGTTATTCGGATGCGCAGCTCACGCATTCAACTTGCAGAGGCTGTGGGGGGAGGGAGGGGGTGTGCATGGGTGAGGGGGGGGGGGTGTCGATGGATGGCCGTCAACTTTAGTTTTTTATCGTGCGTAATTTTAATCCGGAGCGGCGCAGCCATCCAACCGACGCGCACCTTCTCCTTTTGACAACGCAGGAAAGAAAAAAAAAAAAAACAACTTCGGGCCTGGCTTGCTCGAATCCGAAGCTGACCCCCCCCTCCCTCCCTCCTCCACCCATCACCCCCCTCCCTCCCCACCCATCATCCTGCTGCAGCCGGTGGCAGATCCTCGGATGAATCGATGCAGGTGGGACTGAGCGCTCCGTCTCTGCAGCCGCACCGTGATGCCCTGCTGCCTTTCTTCTCTGTTCTCAGCTCAAAGGCTTCTTCTTTTTCCCTTTTTTTATAGGGAGGAAGGGAGGGGGGGGTGTCAGTCCTTGAGTTTTACTCTGTTGTGTTTAAAAAAAAACAAACAAAAAATACAAGTTGCCCTCCAGCGTTATTGACCAGAAGATGATATGAGTGATGCGGCTGTGAATGTTTGATGATGCAGGCGGGGCTATAAAGGAATTAACTTGGCTTCTTTGCTCCAACTTGCAGGTATTGACAGTGTGTGTGTGTGTGTGTGTGTTTGTGTGTGTGTTGGGTCGAGAGAGAGAG
>JAOXYL010000055.1:17897278-17919103 GCA_028564955.1 Terapon puta
GACGCTCCACTTTCACTTTCACTTTCAGTAGCAGCGAGTATTTTGAAATTTTCGCCTTTTGTCTCCTGAAATTCCTTTCGTAACAAGAGGCGATATTTTTCTGATGAGGCGTTTCGTAACCTGAAAATTTCATATGTAGAGCCTTTCGTAAGTAGAGAGACCACTGTACCTTTTTTAAAATTTGCGAAGTGTGAAGAGCAATTCTTTATTTAAAAAAAGTAAGAGTGCATTAAAGGAAGGAAGGAGTGTGCGCTGCTGTGTTGTCTGGGGCGGTGGTGATACCGCCGCTTCCCTCGAGGCCATTAAGATTCAGCCGTGTCTGGTCTGAAGATGATACGCCTCAGTCTGAGAAGCAGCGCGGCGAAGCGTCATATCGCAGTTTAACACCGGGAGGAGGATTTTGGCAAACTTTGGGGGAAGGTGGTGGGGGGGATTTCTGCGCCAGAGACTTCTCATCGGATAAGAAGACAGACAGAGCGACTTCCTGGATTATAGAGAAAGAATCTGGTGTGGATTAAAGGAGCGAACGGGAGATATCTCAGCTTTGGTTTTAGTTCATTCATTTCAATTATGAAGGAAAATCTGAAATACCACCACTTAGTCTGAGAGCTTAACATGTTTTTCTCACTTCTTATGTTCCGATTTCTCTTTTCTTTGCTGTTCAAAACAATTTCTTCTCACAGGTTCATTAACAACACTTGGTCTATTTATCACCCAATGTGTTGTCAGTTTGTCAATGTGGGGACTGTAAGGTAAAAAAAAATCAATTTACATTGTTGGAATAAGTTTTTTTTGTTATCTAGTCCTTGTAACTAACTCCAAATGAAATATAGCATAGATGATATTTCATCACCATTTTCCACCTAATGGACCCATAAAATGATGCTGTCATCATTTGCCCGACTAGAACAGCAAATAAGAGTTGACTGTGTTATATCATCTGTACAAATATTTCATTTCCTGCTTACTTTGAGTCTGAAAGGAACAAAACGTGTCAGTCTTCAGGTATGAGTTGTAATTCTGTGAAAAAAATGTTTTTTTCAATTATGAAATTTCAGGAGATTGAACACACGAGCAGGATTTTATCGTCTCTGAGCGCCCGTCAACCTTCGCCGAACAACAAAATGCAGAATATACAAAAGAAATTCATAGAAAAGTGTTTGTTATTCTCTGTTCGGTGAATCGATCACATAAAACAAACTGAGAACTGTTTTCTTTGGCTTGCTGCAGACTGGCAGCTTATATAATCCGGATACACACACGCACATATTGATGCACTCAAGTCTTTCTAAACTTGATAACTACATTGTTTAAACAGCAGAGAGTGGAAAAGGTTACTGACGTGTACTTTTTCTCTTTTCCTTCATCGTACAAGTGTAGTGAGAGACCGAGCTCGCCGTGATGTATAGTGCAAACGTGAAATGAAAAGACTCGTTGAGCCGTCGCGGACACTTTCCTCTCATTGTCTGAATGTCAGAGCTGCCTCTATGTGTGAACAACAGAACAAAGGTCGACCGACGTACCAGCTGAGCGCAGGTACAGAGCGGAGAGCGAAGGAGGGGGGGGGCTGATGAAAGTCTGCGCCGACATACGAGCACGAGTGGACAACGTGGAGCAGAAAGCCTCTTCTGGGAGGACAAAAACTCCAGGAACTGAAGAGGAGCTCCTTACAGGTGACAGGACGAGGAATGTTTTATGAGGAGGCGTGAGGAGAAAGCGTGAGGAGAAAGCGTACCCTCGCCGCGAAGTGTTGGAGCTGCCAGAGAGTCTCCGGGGGTCCGGCTCCTGTCAGACAGACCTGCAGAGGTGCAACGCTGGAGGCAAAGGAAGCTGTCGAAGCAAAACCCGCAAACACACACACACACACACACACACACACACACACAAAGCTGAGTGTCTCTCTTCGCTGCGTGGGCGAGACGACAGAGGAACCTCAGCCGATACGAGCGGATTACCGTGTGCGAGGGAAGCAGCACCGCTCGTGATAAACCAGATCAGGAGGCGCTGGCGGGTCATGATGTTACTAAAACCAGCCAGATATGACCCTCTTTCATCTCGGCTCTTTTCCATGACGTGTTACCAGGTACTTTTCTCGTGCCTACTCGTCTGAAGTCGAGTCGCGTTCGTGTCGCATAACAAATGACATCACTGGACTTTCGGCCACGTTGCTGTGTCGACCTCACCAACACATTACTCTACTGTAACGGAAAACGGCCGAAACTGAGCCGAGCCGAGTCGAGTTGTTCTGCAACTGTGTGATGGAAAAGCACCATCAGAGTAGCTCACGAGCTTCGCAGTAAACAGAGAGGTAACTAAAACTGCCCTCCTCTTCAGTGTCAGCACGGGGCGAACCAAAGGCCAGAGGCTAATTCGGGAGCAAGGCACGAAGGAAGTGGAGTTTTTAACAATTCATTATATCTGAGGTATATTTGGAGTCCCGGTGGAGCAGAAACCAGGAAGTGTCCGGACCCCTTTTTTCTGCACACTTCACAATGTCAAAACTGCAAAAAAAAAAAGTCTGTTGGTATTTAAAGGGAATTCTCTCTGATGTTGCAGCATGAAACACGCCCGCTGAGCTGGTGACATTTTGTGCCATTGTGCCGAAGTCATAAATAAATCACTGCTTCACGTTTGGGACCAATTTCATATCTGAGAAAATCATGATGAGCATATTTCTCACTGCCTGAGCGCGCACGGTGAAATGAAACCGAGCTCTGCCGACTCGAACGTTTGTATTTTACCGTATTTTCACTGATATGTCGAAAATACTGGCAACAGCTCTGTTTCTTCAACTGTAAAATACGTCAGTTCATCACTTTTCCTTTGCTTCCATTAATATATTCTATTCAACTTTTATAGATTTAAAGACAGGCGACGTTCATTCACACTGGCCTGACTGATATTTTGCAGATTCAGTGTTTAGGCTGTTATCTATGAACCCATTAAGAGTCTATTAAAATGTAAATTCAGTTTGCATCCATTTGTCACACCGAGGCTCCTTAAGCGATATTGAATGTGAATGAATGTGATTTCCAGGGTTATAAATGTGCTGTTTACCCAAGTTTCAGTGTCTGCGCTACTTTTCCACTTTATAATGGGCCAAGTTCATGGTTGCTTATATAAGACCTTTTATTTTGCAGTGATAATAGAATAAATCTGTTTATTTTACATTTTAGATGAACCTCGTTGTTGCTGTTTTTCACGTCTGTATTTTGAGGAACCGTGCGTCCCGTTCTGCAGAATCGGCGAAGCCAATGACCCCGTTTTTGTGTAAAGGTTAAAGTCTGCACTCCCCACAAACAGAGCCGCTGCTGAGGTGGCAGGATGATTTATTGAAGTTAACTTTGCAGCAGTGGTTCACAGAGGATGCAGGTGGTCAAGCAAACACCTTCATATCGAATCACTTCACACAGATCACTTCCAGGCGAAGCTCTGAGCGCTTTTCGACGTCACTTTTCTGCTGCATTTCACGAGCTTAGGAATGCACTTGGAGTTCAAAAAGGCATAAATAAATAAGGCAATATCGAAAATAGCATTTACCAACATGTAAAGATTAATTTCTGAAATGCTGTCACAGAGGGTACGGTTGCTCTTTTACATCACAGTGCGACATATTTAAGGCAAAGATAGAAAGCAACAAGTTCCACAACGCGTACATGAAAATACATTCACTTCATCTGTCCTGTTACATAGAAATGAAGAACAGCTCCCTGCATGGTCATGCCTGGAGGGAGAACAGCCCACATGTGCAAAAGTCACACAAATATCGACACCAACCACAGATTCACAAGAGCTTCGATTGAAATGGACGGGTGTCAGATGGCGGGCGTCCGAAGGGTCCGATGGTTTCCTGCTTGAAATCAACACGGAGGAACAGGAAAAAAGCGGGAATACACACGGGAGGGGAGGAGGCGTTTGGCCAACCTGATTTGTGCCATTTGTAAGAAGCTGCGATTAACGAAATGCTTATTTTGATGCCTGAGAAATACACAGAGTGATATTTTTCACCATTTCTTTCATTTTTTCCTTTTTTTCTGTTCTTTATTTCTCACCACATCCTGAGTCTATATAATATTTCAACATCGCTTCCTCTGTTTTTTTTTTCTTTGTCCTTTCCCCCGTTAACCCACCGAGGGATTTTTACAGCCGCACCTCCCCGTCGGTAAATACTGTGCGTAAACAAACAGCAAACAGCCTGTGGTCACCGAGCTGGATGAGCGAGACGTAGTGTGTGTGCGTGTGTGTTTGTGTGTTTTTTCTTTGTGCTCTTGTTTCCTAAAGGTTCATCTCGGCGCTCTTATCCTTCTTTTTATCTTTTTTTAATGCAAAGTAATCTGAATTGTCCACTTTGCCAGATTCTTCTTCTTCTTCTCATTTTGAAAAACACCCCCTCGGTCCAAAGGTAAAAGCCTCCTCCTTCATGAGGGTGAAGTATTTCACTACATCTTTTTTATCTCATAAAAAGTAAACATTTGAGACATTTCTGTACATTCATCGTAAAGCAAGGCAAAAGGAGCAAATGCCAGGGATCTTTGCTTGCAGTGTGCAAAATATGAGGTGGTTTACACACTCAAACATGGAGGTAGTCTGTTATACACCATGTTAGTCTCTTTTGTAGATGTGACATATGCAGCACGTACACTGTGGCATTTGAGAGCCTTAATCCACGTTGATGCATAAAGTTCTCCAAGAGCAGCGTGGCTTTTTTTGACAGTAAGCAGTGAGAGAAGCGTGGCAAGCTTTCAGAGTCAAGAAAGAGACAAGATTTGGAAACACAGGTTGAACAACAAAGCAAGAAAAAGAAAGAAAAAAAGAAGCGTTTGTCTACAGATCATTACTCTATTTTACAAGGTGTCTGTAAACCTACCTCCTCAGCAACCTGACTCACGAAACCACAGGCAACCTACTTATCAATCATTTACAGCCGGCTGCGAGAGCACAGGGCTCAACAGAGCCACACGAGTCCACGAGGACCTAAAAAACCTCAAAGTCCTCGCCGGACAGGTTTCATTTCGTTTGCAGATCGAGGCTGTCGGACTCCGCTCAGACGCACAGCAGCGCGTGCGAGCAGCAGAAAATCTCTTTGAAGGTTTTTCTCATCTCCTGGCTGCGAAAGGCGTAGATGATGGGGTCGATGACGGAGTTGCACATGATGAGGATGAGGTACATGTTGAAGTGGGACATGAAGCAGGTGCAGTAGGGGTTCCTGGGGCAGGTGATCATGAGGATGAGGTGGAGGAAGAAGGGCGCCCAGCACACCACGAACACCCCGAGGAGGATGGTGAGGGTGATGGCGCCCTTCATGTTGGCCCGCTGCTGGATGGGCGCGTTGCCCGGCAGCGCAGCGATGCGCTTCATGTGCAGGCGTGCCAGCAGGAACATGTGGACGTACAGCGACGCCATGAGCACCAGCATGGTGAAGAACATGGTGATGAGGCAGATGAGCACGGTGGTGCTCTCTGAGTAGATGATGAACAGGATGCCGGACACGGTGCAGCACGTCCAGATGCTGCTGATGACCAGCATCGCCCTCCGCAGCGTGACAATGTTGTGATACCGCAGCGCGTAGAAGATGGTGATGTAGCGATCGACGGCGATGGCCAGCAAGCTGCAGATGGACGCCAACAGAGAGCTGCAGATCATCGAGTCGAACACATTGTCCATGTTTCTGATCAGCGTGACTGGGATGGTGAGGCTGCCGCCGTTGATGAGCGCGATGACGATGGTCTCCGAGGCGTTGGAGACGCTGACCAGCATGTCGGCGACGGCGAGGCTACAGATGAAAAAGTACATGGGTGAGTGCAGGTTCTTGTTTTTGACGATGGCGGCGACAACCAGGATGTTCTCCAGCAGGCTGATGATGCCCAGAGTGAGGAAAACCTCGGTGGAGATGAGCAGTTGCTCGTAGCACCCTGCCGACGAGTCCTTCTCCCCGGATGATAAGTCTTTGTCGGGGGGCACACTGGCTGAGGTTTGGCTCGTGTTGTGGTGGCCTTGGATCAGTCCGTGGTACTCTGTGGTGTTCATGATTTCTCCTTTAAAACTCCCTGTTAGGTGTCCATTGGGCTTCTCAGAGTTAAAATCTCAATGCTTCTCAGTCGTCCTTGTTATCCGGAGGTCAACCTCAGCATCCTTGAGAACAAAAAAAAATCTTTGCAGACGTTCCTTCGTCTCTTTTTCGCCTTACAGAGAAAAGGCAGTTTTCTTCAAACATCTGCCCCGGTTGTTCCTCTCATCTCTCATCACTCTGGAGAAAATTAGAGGATTTTAAGAGGTGTTCCCCCGAAAAAAAAAAGGCATGAGGGAGGTAAAGTGGCAAAACACGAGGCAGAGAGGTCGGTGAGGAAGGAGGATGTGTGAGGCTGATTAACGGTGAGCAGGAACTCGAGAGGCGGCGAGATCAGAGCGCGGCAGCTCGCTGTGTGAGCGCAGGCAGATCATCACTTAGTGAGCTACTGTGGACTTCCCTCCCTCCCTCTCTCTGTCTCTCTCTCTCTCTCCCTATGTCTGCTATTATACTGCTCACACACCCACACACAAACACACCCACACACACACAAACACACACACACACACACACTCCTGGTAGTTTTCTGTCCTATCAGCTCGCTGATAAGGCGGGAGGAGGAGCTCAGTTCAGACTGACACACATGAATGAGCAAGAAATTTATGAATTGCAGCATTTTAGCAAGATTTTAACTCAACTTTAAGCATTAAATGAATATATGAAGTTAAAGTGGACGACTCACTGTGAAAAAATCTAATCAAACATAATTTTTTTCTGATTCAGATTTCCTTTATTAAAACACACAGACATAGTATTAAATAATAATGATAATAATAACAATAACAATAACAATAGAAAATAGAAACATGTAAAATACAAAGTGTAGAAGATACATTTAAATTCAATTGAAATAAGAATAATAAGAATAGAAAATCCAGATAAATAATTTGACTTCATCGAGATATATTAGATATTTTAGATACATTTTACATTTACATAGTATGTATTTAAAAATCCAATGAATTCATGGCCACTAGGGTGAAGAAGAACAACAAACAGCTCTGATATATTATTTTCTTATAACTGTTAGCAAATGGCCTTACTGCACATCCAACAGATGCAGAGCAAAATTAGTTTTCATTGGGAGTAATTTTTCTGGTTTTCGCTGCTTAAACCTCTAATTTGGGAGAAATGTATCTGGCTCTACATGTTTTGTGTTTAAATCAAAATGTTAAGTGCACTTTTATTGTCTTTTCAGTGCTATAAACACTGGTCAGTAAAGGTACAGTGGGAACAACATAAAGCTAAGCAAAAGACGAATCCTTTGCTTCACCACGAGTGTGGGGATTTTTTAATTAGTGGAGCTTTAAACTTTTATACCTGAAGAATTACTGATATTTTTCCATTTAAACCCACCACAAAGAGTCTGATGTGACCTCCATATCCAAAGCGGAGAGGACGTCTGGATTCATCAGATAAAGAGAGCTCCAGGAATTAAAAGGAAAACCATCGTATAACCACCGTATAACTTCTATTCAGGTACATTATATTTCCATTTTATAATGAAATATTCACATCACAATAGATACTACTGGAATAAAACTGGTTTATAATGAAAGGTTTTAGGTTACCAAGCTGTTATTATGAAGACATGACGTTATAGCGAATGTTGGTAATGTTAACTTTCTTTGTTATTTGTAGGTTTACATGTAACCTTGGTGTATGAATGGTGCTAAAATACTTTTTCCTCCATTGTTATATCATAGTTATTCGTCTTACAGAGCCACACATCGAAACATTATATCATCGGCATGGATCCGTAGAAATAAGTTGCATCTTCCTTTCACATGCCTCCAAAACAAACACCTCAAGATCAAGGTCTTTGCATGAAAGACCCATAGAGTTTTTTAATTAAAATGGTAGAAGTGAAAAATAAAGGTGCAAATATTCTATAAAAGCAAGTAAGTACCAAAAAAAAAGTGTGATGGCTCAGAAAAACAGGAGAAAACTCAAAAGCTTGACTCACAGCAAGATGGGTCAGGATGAGTGTTCACGTTTGCAGACACAGTTCAAACCCAGGTAGGCGGTCAGGTCAGGAAAAGTTATCCGGTCCAGGCAGGGAGTCATCGATCAGGGGGTTGGGCAGCGGGTCAGAGGGGGTGGAGCAAAGGTGAAACTGCAACCAGACAATGTGACGAAGGCAGGGCAGAAAAGATGAATGAAAGATCGAGCATCAGGAGAGAGATCTGAGGACGGCAGGATGTCTGGATGGATGTCAAACAACATATAAGTGTAATAATATTATATTTATTATAACATATGTTATATTATTCGCTTATAATTTGACACAAATTCCAGATTAAATAACGCTCAAAAATATCTGAGAAAGAAAGACGACACATCTGCAAAAGAAAAATAGTTATAAAACTATAACTAAAATAAATAATAATCTAAAGCAATACGATATAAACAAGACCTAAAATGAAGATAGTATGACTAAATGAAATACATACAACAGAATATGGAAATACTAGCAAATTACAAGGTGCACTATAATTCAACTCATAACCATAAATGCAATATTTTGTGGGTGAATTAACCCTTTAATGCCTAACGTATGATATGTGCTACAAAAAGTAAGGCAAAGAGAAAAATTGCATGAAATGTTCTATATTTTCAAAATGTAATGGGCAAAAGAAGTTTTATTTCTAAAATTAACACTGTTGTGAGCAAAAAGTTGCCAAAAACTCCAATATATCAAATGTGTAAATAGATAGATAAATAAATAAATAAATAAACAATAAAAATGGAAAAAAAATTTGTTAAATGGTTTAATAAACATCTCAGTTCCAAAAAATGTGAGTTTTCAGACTGTGTTTCTATATGTCAGGGGTTGAATGTTGCGATGTCATTACATTTAGAAAGTAATGTTATAAATTGTTAAGTTAGTAGTAACTTCAGCTTCAGTTTCAAGCACTGGTGAAAACCTCATTTATATCATCTTTATTAAGCTGATGTGGTAAAAAGTTTCTTACTTACTTACACCCAGCAGATTCAAAGAAACGTCAGCATTCATCGTCGTGTTTACTGTCCATTTGGTGAACGTGAGTCCAGCGTTAAGTTTATTTTTAGCTCTGATTTGGTTTCCACCAACACCCAATGAAAACCTTCTCATTCAATGGTTTTTCCTTAATTTCTTTATCATTTTTGACATTGTAGATTAATGCCAAAGACATCAAAACTCTAAAATAAGACATGTGGAATTATGTAGTAAAGAAAAAGTGTTAAACAAATGAGAATGTGCTTTATTTTCTAGATTTTCTAGTATCCACCTTTTAATTTGACAATCTCAAACACTTTAAGAAGAAATTCCACATACGAACCCTTGAAAAGGCTCACCTGTTAATTGAAAACCACTACAGGTGACACCTCATGAAGCTGGCTGAGAGAAAGTGACTGCTCTGAAGAATCTAAAATATAAAACATATCTTTATTATATAATCCCATATGTGTGTCCTTTCATAGTTTTGATGTCTTCAGCATGACAATGTCAAAAATGGTAAAGAAAATAAAGAAAAACCATTAAATGTGAAGGTGTGTCCAAATGTTTGACTGGTAGTGTGTGTCAGCTGATCAAATAAGTGAAATCAAGTTCACGTCTGAGAACGAAGAGACGAGATGATTCAAGGTTTTGCTTTTCAACCGACTTCAGTTTCCCTGACAGCGAGTCCACCTTGTTTCAAGGTCCGTACTTCATACCGGAGTGATTTTCTTCTCTGATGTTTGACGACATAAATGGAACCGCACAAAAAATAAATAAAAAAGTGCACTTACTTTATTGCCAATACATAAAAAAGCACTGGTTGTCTTGTTAATGAATCTGAGAGGAAGTGAATGAAAGATGTTAGCAGGCATAATGATCATAACGTAATAAAAATCTTATTTATAGAGCACCTTTCATTACAAAGTGCTTTTACAAACAGCAAAAGAAAGCAGAGCTACATCAGCATTTGTTCAGCAAAGGGATAAAGAATTGGTAAAAGCAAAACCAAGTAGAACATGATAAAACAAATATTTTCTAGATGGCAGCTTTTACATAAAAAGGGGTTTTGAGATGAGATTTAGAGGAGCTGCTGCTGAGCAAGGATGGGACATTTATTGCAAAAGAAGTCACCTTTACGTGACGAGCAATTCAGCAGTGAAATCTAAGGGTCAATTCTGAGGCAAACAGTGAAGACAGGAGAGTCTTTTTTTTCTGGAGTTGATTAAAAGCCGAGCAACTGCATTTTAACAAGCTGGAGGTGAGTGAAGCCTTTCTGACAGAAGAAAAGGCACTGCGGTATTCTGGGCATGATGAAATAAAAGGGTGAATGAATATTTCAAGGCCCACTTGAGTGAAAAGTTATTACATTTTTGAGATAGCTGTAGTAAGTAATTTAGCTTTTTTCAATTTTCATAATTATTTTAAATTAAATTAAAGCCCTTTTCCATTGTTACACCACAACACTGACAATATCCTCGATTTTAGTTTACTTTTAATGGTTATTGGATTCATCCAGTGAACCATCACTGCATCACTCTGATATACACTGTTTGATTATTTCTGATTATTACCTGAGTCACTCAGTTGAGAAGCTTCAGTCTCTTTAGCTGTTGACATGTCACATCAACAGATATATTTTTTGTTTAATTGGAGTGTAAAAGCAGCACAGATCCTGTGAAACTTTGGAAAATCAGCTGATTCATAAATACGTTTGCCTTTTTTTCAGTGCAGTGTATTGGATGATATGCAGATGACACCGGTTTGATAGTGAGAAACAAAGTGCTCACAGAGACGGTGGGTAAGAAGTACTTTCCTATGCAAACCATTTATAAAATTGAGGTTGTGCATACTAACAAGCTGTGTAGGTATATGTCATTGTAACGTCAACCAAGCTAATTCTCATTTTAGCATGTTACCATATAAACACATGCAAACATAGAACCAAGCAAAAAAAGAAAAATATCATGCACTTTTGCAAAGTATTGGACAGACTGAAATCTACACCAGATGATAGTGTCAGAGGAAATGTTACAGGCTCACTAAATTAATTCCACTTCATCTTATGGGAGCGTAGATTAGATGAAATTTGGTGCAGATATTTCTTTCATAGTGCATCTGGTTAGTGCATATTTCATAATGTTGCACCCGAACCACACAAAATGCATCTCCAGGTCTTCCTTGGTAAATCAGACCTTTCTTTAATGTCTCCTGTCGTATTGATTAGCGACAGCCTCTTTGCCATTGACAGGTGGAAAAGCTTCCATCAGCAGCAACCAGCGACACTGAGAGATCGATATTTAGCCCTTATCAACACAAGATGATGTCTCATGAGATCATATTTAACAATGAATGTCAGTAATAATGCAGATGGATAACCTTCGGTGAAAGGACAGTCACTCTCATGGGAATGATGCATTTTAGTATACAGATGAGGCATAAATTAGCCTGTGGGAGGCCGAGTAGAGTGTCACAGTACAGTAATCATCTTTTTGTGCCATTTTAATGTGATTATTGGCACAAAGGGTAATTGTCTGTAGTTAATGTGACGGGGTAATACAATGAAAGGCAACAATAGTTATTCACAGCATGCACAAAGTAGTTTTTAACCACTTGCAAAATGCAGACGTACATCGACTGCAGGAAACAAAACAGTGCTACATATATTAGGTAAACATCAGGGTAACTGAGTATTAACTACCCACAAAAGCTGCATTCCTGGAAATCAAGTGGAGTGAAAAATACTTGTGGTAAATCATAATCAGCTAATTACAACGTAATTGTAAAATGATTATACAGCTTTGCCTCCTGCAGCAACTCCCCACCATCCACCTCACCTCATCTCAGTATCCATTAGTATGCTCACTATGCTCCAGGTATGTGCAGTTATACAGCGGGGGGAAATCAATTCAACACATAAACAAAGCAGAATCAGTTCTCCTACCTGTGCTGAATGAACTGGGTTAGTGCATCTTGGGAGATTGGTGCTTCCACTCTCTCAAATAAAAGGTTACCCACCTCTGGATGCAGGCGAACAAAACATCTGTTCATATTGTCTCCTTATGTGGAGAGAGGAAGATGTGTGCGGTTGCAATAAAGCATCCTGCTGCCGATGGATTTCCAAACTCTTAATTGTTCCTATAAGCACCATAAACTCCTGGCAAGATTTCTGACTGCGAGGTCACAAAGTTAGTCCAAAAAGTGGCACAAGAGTCGAGGACGACTCAAGGAGGAGCTCCAGAAAGACCTGGCAGCAGCTGAGCAGTTGCATTTTCCTCCATTGGAAAGAAAAGTAATTGTTTTCCTGTTTGTGGTAGATTTTCAGGCCACACGTCATTACACCTTATTAAATCTGTCTATCTGTTTTCACCAAGCGTGCATCAACCTGTCACCACCGTTTAAAAGAACATATCAAAGAAGCCAACAACACTTCTTCATTAAGGTAAAAGTTTCTGGCCCTTCTTTGCCCAGAGTCACTCTTAAGCTTGGCCAAAAAAGTTGGGAACTGTCCGTTTTACAGTTGATTCAAAAAGTAGATCAGACAAAACATTAGAAAAAATATCATGATCCGATACTCTGAAAGCTCCTTCTGCTGCCTGCTGATATCAGAATTCAGTTCTCACATATCAGACTGAGAAGAAATGCGAAGTCTTCGGCCAGAAATTGGCATCAAAGCTCCCACAGCATCACTGTTGCTAAGCATTCTTATCTATAAGATATGGTGGTGTAATATAACACTGTGCTTCTGTATAAAAAAAAACACAACATCTTTCTTGCTTTGGAGAAAAAACCCAGTGACAGTGTTTCTTTGCATTATAATGGAGGGGAGGTTTTGTTGGGCTTAGTCTGGAATCATCTGGATTTTGTTGACCAAATATTTGATGCCACTACTCCAGGATCTGGGAACACAGACAAGAATTAAGTTTGCCCTTCAAAACTTTTCATCTTTCAAATACCAGAGACGCCCCTGAGGAGATTTTATTAACTTTACAGTCTAAGTAGGCTGCGCTTTCAAATGTGAGCTTGAACATGTGTCTTAAATTTAAAGTTTGATGCCTCCAAAAGTTCATGAATTATTGCAAATATTTGCCCATTTTAATGAGAATTGGTTGGCTGTAGGTGATCCTCACAAACAACGATTGGCTCAACAGTTTCTGTCACAATATCAGGGTTTTTTTTAAGAACAAATGTCCCTCACAGAAAGACACAGATGACTGAAGTGATTAAAATAATGAAATAATTTTATTGATTCTATTTAAGATTCTTACAGCGCCACCTTATGGCGACTTATGTGCCTGAGAAGTTGGTTGCAGCTTATTTTAATGCGTTTAGATCTCACAGCTCTCACGACACAAACACTTTTAACAGATGAAAAGAAAAAGAAACAATCAGGCTATTTTTATTTCAGATAGTGACATCATCTCATTGAAAAAACAAGGATCATTTATGTTATTATTTGATCATTTTTAAGTGTAAATGACGTCACATTGTAATCTAGCTAAGCGCTGAATATCTGAATATGTGAGCATGATAAGAAGGTACCTTTTTCACCTTTGCCAACTCAAAAACTGGACATTTACAAACAACAAACACCCCCGAAGAACCCATTTAAAAGTGCAAACCAACAGTATTAAACGCCCTCCTCCTTTGTGCTCGGTGCATTAGAAGATGCACAGTGAAGTAAACAGCCATTAGTGATTCATGAAAGTCTGTACTCACAGTGCCAATCATTTTAAAGCTAATGTACCTGTTATTAGAGAGACCGAGGACAAATAATAAACTCTGTGCAGTTATATAAGTAAGATATAAAGATTTGTTCATGTAATGTATGTAATATACAGAAACTCCCGTAGCTTTTGTGATAACTGTACACTTAAAAAAAGGAGAAAACTTATTCCCATCTGAGGACTCAGCCGGAGATACTGTTAATGTCCAAAAAGCAAAGGAAACCACAGTCAAGGCCGGATCTCCTCTTGATGAAATACCCTTTAAAAGCAGTTACCATGGTAAAGGTGTGGAGGATGTAAGTGGATGAAAAACAATCTCTGTCTTGTTGTACCTGAACAAATGGACCTTTTTCTTCCTCACTTTTACTTTTTTTGCACAAAAGTTTGACACCACAGGGCGACTTTTTTGTTCGATGACAAACAAAAATATGCGATATGTAAATTTCTGATTTGATGGTCTGCGGTCGCATTCAGTTTATGGTCTGCACGCCGATACAGTGTGCTGTATTTCCCCCAGAGATGTAATGTCCTTACTTTTACACCTTCAGTCCTCCCACTTCCTGCGCCCACTCGAAGCCTAAAAGACGTAAACAAAGGTGGAAAGCTCATTTACAGAAATGGATGTAATCATGGAAGCCATTTCTAACAGTCTCTCCTTAAATTCAAAAGGCCTGTTTTGCATTTACAACACCAGGAGTACGTTCATTTTTTTCTCTGACTGTACTGACGTATCGTTCTGTACTTTAATGCAAAAGCTCAAAATTGGCCGCGAGAGGGTCACTTGTCATTGCGAAAGTGGTAGAAGTCGGGCTGGATTACTCACAGACGAGGAGCTTTTTGTCTGCAAAATGCACGGAGGCTGTCGGGGAGATCTGCACCGGGGAAGAGCTGAAACTGGAGTTAAAGCAAAGCGCCCCCACAGAGAGAGAGAGAGAGCTGCCTATCTTAAAGAAAAGAGCAACTCAAAGAATGAAAAGTAGGACGAGAAACATCGAGGAGGATACAGCTGGTGCTCTTGTGGAAAAAAAAAAAAAGTTCATAGAAGTGTTTTAACAGGAATGAAAAAAAAGAGATTCAGCCTAACTTTGTCAAAGACTGTAATCTAAAGGAGGCTCAAACATGGGGGGCGGACGCTGTCTCCTCATGTAACTACTCAGAACAAGTTGAAGACGCGAAGGTTTCTCCTGTCTGATGCAGGAATTAAAAAAAAAAAGAAGCAGGATAACAGCGGCTGACCTTTGCCAAACTGGATTTTTGCGCATTACTTGATTAAAAGAAAGAGAGAGAGGCCGCACTACTTTATTTATTCTTGCTCCGTAAAGGTCAAATCGAAAAATCACTCCAGAGGACGGCGGCGTGTAGTTTGAGGAGCGACGAGTCGAGCGCACCATCTGAGGACAGGCTGAATAAAAACAGCCTTCGGGGATCTGCGAGGTCTGAAGATACAGAATCTGAGTCACGCAATCGGGCTTTTAACGGCGAGCAGAAAACGTGCGTCAGCTTTTACGCACATGTTTGGGAGTTTCATGGGATTTGGGTTTTTCATATTATGCTGAGTCACCGGCGCTGAAAACATTCGAACGAGGTCCACCTGAGCTCCTCAAGCCTCCAGAACATTTAGTCATCACTTTCCCCCCCGATTTTTTTTTCTTGTTTCTTAATTTTCACTGTACGACCTCGCAAAGATGCATTTACTGACGTCACGTAATAAGAAGGGATTTTAAAGTGATTCAAACCTTCTGCTGGCCTTTTCTCATGAGCATCTCCCTGAGATGTGCTGTTAAAAGCTAATCAGTAAGCATTTCTGTGAAGTTTGGTGCTCTGAAAACCAGTGAGAAAAGATGAAGTTTTTTTTATTGTGAGAAAAGCCAAAAACACCTCTGGGGAGGTTTCAGCGCCTCGGCTGCTTGGAGAGATGATGGCAGGGACTATTACTCTGAACAGCACCCAGGAGTCGCCCAGAAAGCAGACTCGAGTGCCGGTCTGGAGTTTTTGGCGTTTTTTTTTTTTAGATAACTTATTCTGCCTCTCCTTTGCGTTGAGACTTTCTGCATCCCCCTCAGGGATTTTATTTTGGGCCGTTCGTGAAGGATCTTTTTGTGTGATGATGGCGGCACTTCAGCCTTACAGGATGGAAAATGGGAAATCAAATCTGGTGCCAAACAAATGAAATGAGTTTTACACAGAGGTGGGGTCCTTTACGTCGAACCGATAAGATCCTTAGTTTTCTTTCTGGTCATGTAACATCAACATGAAAGGAGCTAATACAGCTATGAAGTTGTTATACTGAAAAAAAAAAAAAGAGGACTAGATTTGAATCACTTTTTTGTACCAAGTATTCATCCAACCTCGAGGACTTCCACTGGAGATGTTTTTACAGAGACAATTTATCTGGAGAAATTATTCATATTTCTCATATTTGTGATAAGTGGCATCAACATCCTCTCAGATCTATGTGTGAAAAAGCAGCCAAAGAGAAAGCAGTAAACTACTTTATTCTGTCTTTGTCTGACAAACTACATCTTTGACATTAATGTCTAAACGAGTTTGATGAATAGCTTTTACTCTCAGGTTTGGGAAACTTTATATTGAAGATTGAATTGTGTATATTGAGCTAATTGTTCAATTAAATGCTAAAAATTGTCATATATAGCAGCAGGTACAACATACAGAGGTTCTCAATTAAAAAAAAAAACTCCCCTAAATGTTCCTAAAAGAAAAAGTCTAATTTAATGTGTCAAACTTAATTAGACTTATTATTGTTGCCATGTTGTCATTAACTTAAAATGCATGATAATTATTTGATGAGTGCTATTGTATTTCATTGAATGAGGAAAAAAAACGAATGAAAAGTTGTTATTCATTTGCAGCTGCAACACTCCTCCATTGTACTTTCAGGCTTTCTTTATACACATTTAGTTTTCAATAGAAGGATGTTGACTGGATATGAGAGGCCACTGCTTTCTCTCTCTGCAACACGCCGGCTCTAAAATGCCCCCTCGATGTTTTTCGTCTTTGTTGCGTTCGGCCGTGTGCAGCTTTGACTCACCGGCAGAAAATCAGGCTTCATTAGAGAGAGAGACACAAACCCAGACACACACACACACACACACACATTAAGTAAAGGCCGGTCAGTTCGACCTTTCCGTGCACACAAATAAAATAAAAAAAAACAACAAAAGAAAGAAACCCAACCAAAGCGCATGCACACGTAAACATGCTGCATTTAACATTGACGTGTGCGGACGGGTCACTGCGGCCCGACTCGGCCCGCCTCGCATAACAATGATGTGCATTACGTAACTCTAATTTATGGCTCCGTTAGGGATTTGAGATCATCAGTCACCTTCACGCGCCACTTAGAGTAATTGAATTTACGCAGCTTGTTAACCTGCGTGTGTCGTTGCAGCGTTTTTCCAAATTATAGTATGTCATATGGAAAAAGGTGCAGAAAATCCAAAGTTCTGACTCTGTGACGGCAAAATATCTCGTAATTTAATGCGAAAGTAATTAATTTAGACTCATTATCAGGTTAATTCCTGCTAACAGGCCGTGCTTCTTCACAAAAAATGGTTGAATGACTCTGCAGCTGAATTACTTCGCCCGTTATCTCATTCAGCGCCACCGAGTCTGTCAAAATGCGAGCAGGGAAAATTAAGCTTTGGGATTTTTATCTCGACCGCCGGGCACCGCAGCGGGGATTTTCTCAGCGGCGTCCTCTGGAAGTTTCTTTTCTTCCAGCACAAGCGGGGCGCGTTAATCTCCTCAGGGCTGCGGATTCGTTTCAATGTGCCGCAGCGACGGACGGCTCGGACGTTTCAATCGGCCGCGGCAACTTTCATGATAGGCGGCGAAACACTTTAAGCCTTTTGTGAGCTTTGCAAGAGGAAAATGGATTTACAGGCCTTCGTTTCTTGATGGATATTTTCACGTTCAGTAGCTGAAGTGTAGAATCATTTTAACATGATGTCCGCGGCTCCTTTTCAGCTGACAGAATTTAAAGGCGAGTCTTCACTCGAATTTGAATTCACGACGTTTGGCAGCAGCGACGTCCTGCACCCGTCTGCTCACGGTGACTTCCAGCTCTCGAATGAGGGATCCTTTCTCCAATGTTTCAGCTCTGTTTTCAATTCACATTTTCCAACTGGATTCAGATTTCTGACCATTTTAAAATGGCCTCAGTTTTCTATTTCGACCAATCTGTGCTTTTGGATGCGTGTTTGGTCTTTAACGTGATCGTGGACCAGTGATCTTTAATCCAAACCTTACAGGAATCCTCTGATTTCACAGTGAACCACATTTAATTGCAGTTTCTGTGCACCTTTTCCTTTTACCTTATTTTATTTCGCTGGTCTTCAGTGCCGATGAGCTCTATCTTTTAGCCCGAGAAGGATTGTGGTTCGTTCTTCTTGGTTGTTGCTCGAGAAGCTTTTCTAAGGTTCGTGTGCAGTTTGTGGTGCAGGTTGCAAAAAAAATTTAAGTTCACCTGGTCGGCCCTCAACTCATTTTTTCACATGGAGTCTTTTTTTACCGTCCAAAGTTTGCATCAGCCGACCTTTTCTCACCAGTTTTCCTCTTTCCTCTACAGGTTCTCCACGAGTAGCCGAAGCCTCCTCGCAGCGCTGCACACTCTTCAAACAAATGCCATGTTGGAGATTGGCCTGGAGCCCTGTACACGTATCGGGTTTGCTATGTTCGCCTCTGATGCTTCAAAACTGTGAAAACAAGGGGCAGGGAATAAAGTGGCATTTTGAGCTTCAAAGCCATTATTCAGTGGTAAATTTCAGCCAAGTGAGCGCTGACAATTCATCACAAGAGGGTCCAAGCTTGCTCTTTATTTTCAATTTTCCCCCCTCTCGATTTAAAAAAAAAAATAGTTTGAACCTTTTCTTTTCTTTGTCCAACTTGAGTGCCTATACAGAGCCTTTTCTAATTTAACAAGAAGTATAGATATTGATAAAATGTTTAGTATTGATAGAAGCAGTAAATCTGTAATGTCACACTTTTTATCCAGTTCTACTTTGTGGTACTTTAAGGAAGTTTTAAGCAAAACAGGAAGAAGAAGAAAGCGACCTGCTGCATCAGAACTTTCCCAAGATAAAAGCTGCTCGGGTTGATGTTTTGAAATATTAACATGTGCTATAGATAGATCCGCTCTGTAATCGTGAACTAAATTTGAACATCACGGCACATCTCGGACCGAAAGGTGTCGTTAAGAAAAGGAAGGACATTAACCGTTTATTCCCCGCTGATTTAAATGTGTGGTTACAGATGGTCTAAATGGATTTCACGCTGCTCCTACCTAGAACAGGTGTCACGCAGGGGAAAACCAACATTATGTCCCAGCTCTTCAGAGAAAACTACAAAAACAGCTCTGTTTTTCTCCCCATGCCGTCCACTTGCAGATTATCGTAAGTGTGTTTGTGTTTCCATTTGTAGAAAGAGGTCTTGTTCTCGGTGAGATAAAAATGAAATATTATCGTCACATTTGATAATAATCTGGTCAGAGGAGCTTCGGTTCGTTTTGTTCCCATGCCAGATAATCAAAGTTTGATGTAGCTCTGGTAGAAATCAGCTCCCACACAGCAAGAAGAGAGGGTGAACTGAAAAAGTTGAACAATCACCAGCCGAGGCAAACTTCTGCTGTCAGAAAGCACTTTAAATGTGAAATTACCTGTTTAGTCTTTATTTTTCTTACTCAAATACATACAAGCATCATGAGCATCAAAACTTTATCGTATGTGTTCTGACTGCATCAGTAAATATAACTAAACAAACTATTGAAAACTTTGAGTCCTGATTGAAATGTGCCTGAGTCCATTTTAAAGAATTTCACATGCACCAAACCAAAAGCAATGATAGAAACATGAAAACTGAAGAAATCCCTTATGTGATTGAACAGAATTGGATTTATTTTGTGTTCCTGTTCTCTCAGTAAGAAGCTGGTTGAAAAACAAATGTGTTTTTATCGACTTTAAGCACCCAAAGAGACTTTTAAAAGACAGACCTGCAAAATGAATAAAAATAAGACCATTAACTTTTCTTTACAGTCCGACTCCAGTGAGTGACCAGTGTTTTAATCATTTCTTGTTTTATGTGACACATTTAGTTTGAAAGTGACAGTACTAATAGGAGACGTTCGCCGCTGTGGTGGTGTTATTTTGTGTGAGCACTTGTTGTCTCAAACAGGGTTAAGGAAGGAAAGAGCATCTGTTTCCAAGGCAACCATTAATGCATAAATGATGAGCAGTAAGAAGTTTTTTAATAAGAGATTTTTCACTAGATTATGCTGCTGTTTTTCTGCACGGGGATGTTTACTCGTTAACTTGCTTTTCTCCAGTCGTTCCAGCCTCTGAGTCCCGCCTGAAAATCTCCTTGTTACTCAGAATTTGACACTGACGTAGCCGTGGAGCTCGTGCACGCGGCGTCCTAACACTTCGTGCTAAAATGAAGAGCACAAGCTGAAAAAGCAGGCCGGCCCGCAGCGGATTCAACTCGACTGGCATCCAAAGGGGCATTAAAGTTCCTACGCCGCAAATTAGCCCAATCATTTAAGCAATTACGCGGCAGTGAGGGCGGGAGGAAATGGCGCAAATGGTACCACGACGCGTCCAGGCCAAACTGTGCCGGGCGGTAATTACCGGAGATTTTTCATCTCACGGAATCGATCTCTGCAGAGCCGACTGTGTTTTCGTCCAGCCGGCCGTCGGCTTTGGCCATAAACTCCCCGACCGGTCGCGCACATTAAGGATGAGAGGAATCAGGGTTTGTTGTGTTTCTCAAAAAAAAACAGGTTCAGTGAAAGATGGCAAATGCGGAGATTAAGGAAATTTCCGCCAATTTTTTACCTATCAGGAGAGCTCTGAGGGTGAAACGGTTCATGACACCAAATGTAATCTGGTGTTTTTAGGAGCGCCGATGAATAAAAAGGTCTTCGTGTCAATTTAACCTTTTTTTTTTTTTGCTTTCGGGTGGTTCCCAAGTGCATTTTCTGCTTATTGCATAGTCACAGAAAAGTTAATAGCGTCTGATAAGGTTGTTTTATAAAAGCAGCAAATGGCACAGACAGTCCAGTCTGACTGCAGCTTGGTAATTAGGTTCAGTCGAAGCCCACGCTGAGCCTTGTTTCTTTCATTTTCCGAGCTTTACGCCGTGCCATCACTCCCTCGCTCTCTCTGTTGGAAAGAAATTGTCACATAAATCAGCATTTGCCCACAAGATGGCGACACGACAGGCTCTGTAACTCCACCGGCCGTTCATTTGACTCCCTGACGGCTTTTAATTTCAACGCCTTCGCTTTCCTTCGTTAGTCCGTCGATACGTTACGGCATCGTTCTGCTGCGCCTCGTTCACGCTCGGGAGGTTAAAGACCGCCAACACACCGGCAGCGCTCTCACCTCGCGGCCGCGCATCTCAAATCAGCGCCCACGCACAAACAAGCGAACGCCTCCGAAGAGACATCGATGTTGGTGTTTCTCACCAGATGTGGTTAGCGCCCGCACGCACCCTCGCCTGCTTAATTAGGAGAAGAAATCCTCGGGCGTAACTCACACGGCAGCTCGATTAAGTTTCTGAATAAGCTCTAGTTTATCGAGCCAAATCTACTGGAGTGAGGTTGGCGTAAGACTGCCTTTAAGGTAAGAAGAAGATTGTGGGATGAGGCTCGCAAACTGCAGTCTCAAGTGTCTCAAGTCGGCCAGAAGAAGAACACCGAGGTCAGGACGACCTTTTCCTAACCGGGCTCCCACGCCAGGGAGCGCGAATGATATTCAGATAGTTCTACTACACTTTCACTCAAAATCCACTGGTTCCTCCTATAAAAAAAAAAAAAAAGCTCACAGATATTCATAGTTTTCATTTTTAAAAACGTCTTAATCGAGTAAATTGCTTCAGTGTTCGGGATTATTAGTGACACGGGGCTCGACACGAGGCACTCGCCACTGCTTGCAAAGCAAGCGTGCTGGAATTTTCTAGTTTTCAGCTGTTGCCCAGTTGGTGCTCTAGGGAGAATTAAATGTTTGTTAGGTGTAAATAAAAACCCATAAAAACCA
>JAOXYL010000055.1:17925566-17941750 GCA_028564955.1 Terapon puta
TGTGTGTGTGTGTGTGTGTGTGTGTGTGTGTGTGTGGAGATAACAGCACGGCGCGTCGTTGGAGAGCAGGTCTTAGGTGTTGATGATCTGCCCACAGACGGCGACGGTGCAATGCAGTAACAGCTGTCGGGATGAGAACTCGAACAGAGAGAAACACGAGGCGTCTGCACCGCTTCGCCCCCGACGACAGGAAACAGCGACGCCGTCATCGGGTTCGCCTGCACCGGCTCGTCTGACAGGAAGCTACAAAGTAAGGCGACACTGTGACCTTTGACTGAGGTTCACCTGTTCACCAGGTAGTGTCGTCCTCACACGCTCAAACAGGCTGTGTAAGGATGTTTTATTTAGCTCTCTGCATAAATAAAACTTATTTCGTTGCTGTTTTATTACCTTAAACACTTGAATTAAGCTTTTTTTTTTAAATATGCAGTTGACACAAATAGATTCAGAAAATATATTTATTGGCTTTTATGTATAATTAGCAAAAATCTGTGGCACTGATATTAAATAATAGTAATGTTTGCAGCATCAGCAGTATACTGTGTCTAATGTAGACTGCAGTACTACACTTGGTGCTGCTCCTTGTCTTTTAGCATTTTGAGGTTCAAAAAAACTTGTTGATGAATAGAAAATGATTTTCTAAATGTTTCAGAATCACTGCTGTCTAAGACCCCCTCACACACACACACACACACACACACACACACACACACACACATAAAATGCACCATATTTGCACACTGGTAAAAGTATTTGAACAATTCAAAAGTAATCATGTTAAATACATTTTTCTTTCTGCTGCCTTAAAAATATTACTGTAACTTGAATGTAGCTGAAAAAGTATTTTAACATTGCCTCATTAGTTTTGAAACGTTGTGACTGAACTCAGTATCGTCAGTCAAGAACAGCTTAGAAGTTGTGGTGCAATAATAATCAATATGGAGGATGCATGTAGAATATAGTCTATAGTGTATTTACAGTCTTTATGTTGTTCTTTATCTTCTACATTTTTATGGTTTGGCTCTACTTTTCATGTCTGTATTATTATTTGAGCTGCTGTAAGTGGGATCAATAAAGTTTGATCTGATCTTTACAAAGAGAAATCTCAAGCAGGAAACAGTTAAAGACTGACTGACACCATGATCGCGTCATGTAAGATGGGAAACATTTATTTATTTATGACCTGCATGTTCAGACGGCTCATTTTATTTGATTTCTTTGCTGCTAAACGGCGCTCATTGTTTGCGATGGCGCCGATTGCCGTTTGGGGGCTGCCTGATGGTTGTTACCATGGGAATCGTCCCCATTGCTCCCATCCGTCCCTCGTGACACGAACGCGGCATAATGACAAGTGTAATTTTCCCGCTGAATGACTAGTTATGCAGCAGATGTAAGATCGACGGAGCCGAGCAAGTGGGGGCAAAATATCTTGGAAATTAGAGTCTATTTAGCTTGAATGGCAGACTGTGGGGCTGGCACGAGGACTGTTTGTTTGCTTTCAGACATTATTCAGCAGCCAGTCAGACATATCAGGGCTTTTAGATTCCCAGTTGTGGAGTAATTACCGCTTGAGGGTGATGTGAGCGTTTTCATCACACCAGAAAGCGGTAATAATAACAGCAACGCAGGATGTGAAAGTGGCAGTAAAGTGACGGCGATACAAAGAGATGGAAATGATAGCTCTCTGACGGAGAAAAACAAAAATATATGGAAAGATTTTTTAATAAAAAAATATTGTGAAAAGAGGACCTGCAAACCTCCTGTTTGCTTTTTGAAAAATCTTCTTATATTTTCTGGCTTCTGCTGGATTCTTCGTCCCGTCGTGGTTCCAGCAGGGTCCAGAAAACTCAGAGGAACATCTTTGAGCTCACAGCTGCAGACGGACATTAAAAAGCTCCCTATAAATACTCCTGCTTAACCTGCTACTCTGAAATAGTCTGTATTTAACCTTTTTGCACAAATGTGTGGATTTTTTTATTTCTTTTAGGCCTGCAGCAGTCTTAGTAAATCATGTGCTGAACAGGATAATGATATGCTTCTGCTTCCTTAATAACTGCATAACTTGACACCTCTCTTTCTCCACGCTGAATCAATTCACCTCCCTCCGTATGCTCCTTTAAAAAAAAAAAACTCTCTCCTGCTGCTTTAATTTCTTCAGAAATACTTGTTGCACCGTCCCTGACACTTTGAACAACTCTGGACTCTCGGCTACTTGTCATGCATGAATTTAAGTACATGTTAAGTGGTTATTTCTGGATCATTTTTTTCAATTACACCATAGAAACTGAGCAACTTTGAAAAAAAAAAAAAAAAAGCTAATCTAATTTTCAACAGGCCAAAATTTCACTCCTGAAGTTTATCACATACATACTTTTTATCCAATCTGAGAGTATAGTTTATTATAATTATGATTATCGCAACATTATTATCAAAAGTAAGCATAAATGTTCACATTTTTCTCTTTTTTTATTGGAGAAAAGTGACACATATATGTGTCATATGTGACTTTCTTTTGTTTCCATGGTAACACATGGACAACAATAGCTCCTGTTCAAGAGCACGGGTCGACTTCGGTGGCATCACATGTTCAGGTGACACTGTAGTCGCTTGTTTTCACCTCGTTGTGTCCTCGTGCGTCACTCACAAGAGCTTCAACGAGGCGGCGCTCATTGTGTCTCGCAGCCTTTCTTCTCCTTACTGAAAAAAATGGTAATAATAATAATAATAATAAGTCTCCTGCAGGTGAAAGAGCGTTTTGCACGTGGAAAAGTCACCCAGGCTCCGGCGCCCCCCGGATGAATGTCCCTGCCTTGACTCTACATCTGCAGCATCCACAACGAAGCAGGCGAACCCCCGCCGGGATCAAAAGATGCATCTGGGAGCTTCTGCGGCATCAGAGGCTCACAGATGTTAAAAAAAAAAAAAAAAAAAGGACTCCACCAGCTCTGTGAATGAATCCATGATCACAAGTCTGCCTTTATTCATATTTCAGCGCCGACACGGTTAAAACGCGTCACGTTTTCGGGCGCTGAAAGTCGGCCCGGCACCTTTTCTGCAGGATAAGCAGCCTCATGCAGGATTTATGCCTCTTGTTGACACCAGAAATGAATTGCCTTCTCTTGTCCTCTGTCTTGTCAACATCTATTTTTCATGCCGATATGCACAAACATCAATCACGGATCATCTCCGACCAAAGCAGTGATGGAAAAGTCCACACAAACGGCACCCGCAGAGGAACAGAGTGAGAGTCAGATGTGCAGATTTTGCCACAAATGAACAGCAGATGGCAGAGCAGCATGCTTTTATTTCCTCCTGCTTGCTTCCCGGGCTGATTTGTGACAGTCTGAGCTGCTCAGATGTGCGTGTTTAAAAGAGAATTGCCAATGATTTTCAATTAATAAAGTGCTAAACAGGCTTTGCGCAGACAAAATGAGGATTCGGCCAAAGTCGCAGCCGTCTCATCCCGAAGTAAATTAAACAGGAAGCTGCATTCAGGGCAATTTATTAGGGAGAAATGAAAGAAATAAACAGGCAGTGCATGAATCAGATATTTTCTGTCCTGCTTCCATCTTTAAATGGAGGCCGTTGATTACTCTAGGCTCACAAGATGCAAGTTTATTTCCACTGTGTGTGTATAGGGGGAGGGGGGGGTCCTCAGCCCCACAGAGAAATACAATATTCATAAAACCCTCAAAGCAGCACTGCACGGTGCGTTTTGTGTCTGCCCGGTGAACCCCGAGTTCGCATGTATGATCTCAACCCATCGTAAAGGCGGCGGCATCACGAGACGCTCGATCAGTTTATTCATGACTGCTGCATTACGAAGAGATAACCCCACACTTGTGGTTCTATAAATCCACACCACGCTCATGTTTATTGGCTTGTTCGGGGTCACGACAGTTCAGAGAGAAAAGATAAAAATAAATCCAGATGTATTTTTCTGACAGCTGCTGTTCAGAGGACAGTTCTGCCCCTCAAGAATAAAACACAGAACAACAGTGACATATATAAATATATATATCTGTACATGATATATGTATATCACAGTGTGTTATTCAGGAGGAGAAGCAGCATTTAGAAAGAATTATTTGCAGTGATTGTGTTCAACTCAGTCTAACTAGCTAATAGGATAACCTCTGTAAGGCTAATTTAGCTTTTGCATGATCAAAAACACTCACTGATGTTCCGTCATCTTAGAAATAAATAAATAAAAAGGGCTGAATCGAATCGTAACGGACGCAAAGATGCATTTTGTCATTTAAACAACACATTCAGTATATTTAATTAGAAACTTTTTCCAGTTATTAGAAACTGTTTTGATGCTCTGAAATCTTTATTTGTACGCACAAGTTCCACAAGAAGTTCAGAGATAGGATGCTAAGGTGTTTTACCTGCAGGAAAGAAAATAAATTAAATAAAATTAAGGTTTACAAAATGCATCTATGATGTAGTTTGGCTTTAAAAGCAAACTCTTCTTCTCTAGTTTGACCTGTAGTTTCCTGGTAAAACACAGTAAATCTGGTTCAAATGTTGTAGGAAGTAGATCGTTTTTCTTTATCGCGGCCCCGCTTGGTGATTTAAACTGATAAGACGGTGTATTTGCTCATTTTTGACCGTATAAGTCCCCCCTCCCTTGTAACAAAAGGCTCCAATGGCTTCCCCGGCTAAGCCAACTCAGCGGGTGTTTGGAGCGCTTCGGAGGAGATGGAGGGATTTGGGAGGAGGGAGAGAAAAATGAAAAGCCAAGATAGACAAGGAAGGAGGAAGTAGAGGAAGAGATGGGGGGGTGGGTTCGCCTGGTGCCGACGGGGATTGATGCCGTGTGAAGGTGACCTGGGATTACTCCGGTCCCATTCCACAATCTCATCCCGGTATCTGAAACTCATCGGCCAGCCGAATGAGCTCAGCCGTCCACATCCCTAAGTAAGTCTTCGGCTGAACCCCCAATCTGCCCGGAGAGAGGATGTAAGCCGGGATGGAAGATATTCTCCCTTTTTTTTATTATTCCCTAACAGACAATGCCGACAAATGTTAGCGCGTAGTCGATTTGGGATGATGACATTTGGTTGGAGGCAGCTGGAGAAGATTTAAGGGTGACTCTTACATGATGACGTAGCTTCTGTAGCTAAAAAAAGTCAAATGAATCAAAATGTTGTTTGTCAGAAGAAGCGTCAATTAGCATGACATGCTTTTTGTGTGTTTAACATGTTAAAAGTTGCCCTCTCTCAGACTTTGGAGCCAGAACAGTCTAAAAAGTAATAAATTGATTTGAATGCTCTCATGTGATTGGCTATAAAGGAGTGAGGCATATGATTGGCTGAAGACAATCCCCTCTTAGAAAAAATGCATAATTATACCGATTCCTGTCAGGCTGTCTTAAAAATCTGAAATACAAATGCGGGGAGATTTTCAAATTAAAAGCACTTGTAAATGCAGGTCGCTGATTCATATACAAATGTGACAACTTACAAATATGAATTTAATGAAAGTTGCAAATACAAATCACAGATATGTTTATAAATCTCTTTTATATGTGAGTTTTTTGTATTTATTTGTGAAATGAAACATATTTATATATAAATCCCAAAATATGTGAATCCTTTGTGCGCATTTATTACTTTTGACACTGTTCTGGCTCCATATCAGACCAACACGGACAGATGGTTGGCTCACATTGTCCGTAAACCAGCGCTTCGATGTGACAGCGCTGTGTGCAGAGAAACATCGAACCTCTAATTATGATCTGATTAAGGTCAGGGGGCCGTTTGTTGTCACGGTAACAGTAATAATGGTGGTTAAGGTCGGGGAACAATCGCGGTCCTGCTTTAAAAAGAAACAAAGCGCGCAATAATGCCAACCGACAGCAGGAAACGGGAATCCAGTCCAGCGTTTTGATGATCTGTTTATCTGTCCCGACTTCCTTCTTCGCTCCCGTCTCTAGAGGGCGCCGTCGCTCGAACGTACGCAGGTCATTTTCAGTTGGACAAGTGAAAACACTTGCCGCAATGTGGCCAAAAAGATCAATATTTGTTGGGAAGCAGTAGTAATGATGAGTCTCTATACCCATTTAATGCGCTTCAAACTCAGTTTAATTTAGTCCAGTTCTTTTTAAAATGCTTTTAGCTTACGTGAAAAGTGAAAAACCAGAAGTGAGAATAAGATAAGATAAGATCAGATCTTTATTAATCCTGCAGAAAATTGTTGCAGGGTTGCAATACAATAAATAAATGCAATAAAGTATAGATAACCTAGTAAGAAAATCATATTACAGTTAAGTTTAAGACCTTTTTATCATTTTCTGCAAACTGAGAGTTTCACTTTTCTTTCACTCTTTCCTTTATACTTGTCGAGCGATCGGCCAAACCGGCCTCACTTCAGGGTTGAGGCTCCTCCGGAGCTGTTTAACCGTTGAGGCCTCACCCGTCCGGGCGAGTGTCCTCGAGTGGGACGAAAAACTGCGACTTGCCTACTCATCACATCCCACTCAGGATAAACCCAACACTTAATCTCCTAAAATAACCTTCCAAAAAATATATATACCCCCATCTATTCTGACAAAAAAAAAGGAAAGAAGTCATGATTTAATCCTCCGGCAGAACAGTCTGTCCTATTTAAGAGCAGATCCTCTGACTCACTCCAGCTGTCAGTCACTGCGGATCGGAGCATCAACCTAATGTGTAAATAGAAAATGAGAAATCAACAGATGTGACAGCACGATACGGCTGTAATTGCTTTTCCTGCCGACGCCGCGTGAACTTGCATCGTCGTTTTTTTTGTTGTTGTTGTTGTTGTTGTTTTCTGCTCGGCAGTCACAAACAAAGACAAACTTTTAAGAGTGTTAAAAAAAAAAAAAAGCAGATAATAGAAAACATGCTCATCGGACTGTTAATTAGCGACCGTGCTGCCGATGTGCCGAATGTCCTTTCACACATACAGGCGCCCCCGAAGAGCGTTCGCCGTAATTGCAATTAAATTTGGTACGAGCTTAATGAGAGCCGGCTCACGGACGCTCGAAAAATAATAAATAAATAAACGGGATTGATTGACTGAGCTCAGGGTGATAAAAAATAAATAAAAAAAACACCATCAGCTGCACTTCCTGCCAAACCAGAAAAAAAGGGGGAGAAAAGGTAGCTGATGGATAAAAATGGAGGAGAGCGGAGAGTCAAAGAGGAATTGACGTGGGGAGAGCGGGGATTTACATTTCATCTGAGCAGGATGATGATGCGGCGGGCGGAGGCCGGGGGTTCCCGAGGCCCCCGCGGTGGAGCTGGCGTTCAACATAAACACTTTGAAAGCCATCAATCGGAGGGGACGCGCTCATCTTGTGTTTCTTTTATTTTTTATTTCTTCCTGCTCCCAGTCCTGCCTCTCGCTGGCTCTCGGCGCTGTAATTGCTTTGGTTATGCGCAGGCACACGGGTGATATATGCGAGCCTCCTCTTTGAATGTGTGTGTGTGTGTTTGTGTGTGTTGAAGCTTCGGGGCAGCTTTAATTAAAAAGACAACTTCTTATTGTAATAGCTTTGTTGTTGTAAGCGCGCGGCCTTCTCCTGGTTGAGTCTTGATTAATGAGATTATCAGGACGGTCAGCTTCCTTGTCGGTCTCGCTCCCAAAGTGGCAGTGACGAATGAAAAAAAAAAGGAAAAACAAAAAGAGCTTCGTACAGCCTGTGGACAAAACTTAACTTCTGCATCTGCATCGAGCGAAGGGAAGACGAGGAGAAGACCTTAAAAAACTTCAGCTGCAGAATCTGAATCACTGCGAAATATATATAAATAGTACATAATATATATCATATATATAAAATAGAAGGCTTTTACATATCTGTTTCTGTGTTGATGTGTAATACTAGTCAACATCAAATAAGGTCAGACTCATCTGATTTCTGAATGAAGTCTCCTTTGAAGAGTCTCACTCCACCTCTTAACACAGGGAGTGTAAAGATCGCGCAGCAGTGAACTAAACGCTGAGTTGAATGCTGCTTTAGGACAAAAGGCTCTTCATAAACCACCTCCTCCCCCCTCCCTCACTCCCTCTCCACGACTCGCGATGGTCTCTCGTTGCAAGGTCGTGCGCGCCTCCTTCAGGGGATGCCAGACGTTGGAGAGCGACATCAGCACCGTCCTGGCAGACGGTTTTCTTCTCTGGAACGGAAAAAGGGAGACAACCTGGACACAAACCGAGGAGCTCGTTCCAAAAACTCGAGATCCGGAGTTTCCAAAAAAGTGTGGACGGAGTGTGAGTGTGTGTGTGTGTGTGGGTGGGTGTGTGTTTTCGCTGCCAGTTTCTACAAAGAAGAAATCATTTAAAGGGCGACTTTGTTTTCAACTCGACTCCTGGTTCTGTTGTAGTAAACAGATGCGTGCAAAGATGCAGAACCCTGCTGTACGTCCTCGCTCTTTGCAGGCCCGTCCCCGAGAAGGAAACTCTGCAAAAATGAGCGACCAAATAAAGCATGAGAATATCTGCGTTTGAAGGATAATTACACTCATTTTGTAACTTTGGATTCAGACACGCCGCACAGGTCGAGCTGTGGAACCACGCCGGACCTTTGTCGATGCTTGCTGTGATGTTTCTACAAACTTCGCCGCACCCGCTTTCCTGTTTATCCACCGAGGGAGGCTGAGCACAACAGAGAGAAAAGCTGGTGCTAAATTTTAAAAAAAGACACCAGAGCGTTTGGAAGACAACCAGCCGTATGATGAGACAGTGGAATCAGATATTCAGAGATACAGGAGCTTCGTTGGAGCTGCAGCCCGGAGTGAGGTCCTGCAGCTGGGGAGGGGTGGGGGGCTCACAGCTTCTGGTGGTGATGACCTGGTGTGGCGTATGTTTGGTGGATGCACACCAATGGAGGCAGAAATGTGCAAAAGTTGATCTACAAGAGCGAGTGCCAACAAAGAATATCTTTAAAAACGCTGCCTCCTCTTGTCTCCTAATATTTCCAAAACTTCTGCAGACAGATCAAGTCAAGGTGGTTTTATTTATGAAGCATCAAATGACAGAATCATCTTTACATACAGAGCAGGTCTAGACTGAGTCTTTATCGCGTTATTTACAAGGAACCAACAGCTCCCACCATGAGCAGGGAATAAAACTTCCCTGTAAGAGGAGCTCCAGCTGGGCGGCTGTGTGTCCTGAAAAGATTAAATGAAACTTTACAGGAAATTCACAGCAGCTCAATAGTAAAACAAAGATGGAAACAAGTGCAAATACATATATGAATATGGTTTAAATGCACTATATACAAACTGTAACTGTCATGTAGAAAGTGATCTACTGATTAAAGTGACACATAGTGATGATGAACAGTGGTGATATATTGTGACAAATTAAAAGAGACACATCAAAATAAAAAAATAGTCAATTTTTTAAATTTAAAGTCCAAAATCACAAACACAGAGGGCTTAACAATTTGTATAATCTGTCCTTAGACCCTCGAACCGGGTCAGGAAAACCTTCAAGAAAGCCTTAATGGGAAAAAGCTTAAACCTGAGGAAGAGGATCCCTCTCCCTAGTCAGGACACGACTAAGAAAAGTTTGCAGGTTTAATCAATTTAAGGAATTTCTTACAAAAAAAGGCTTGAATCATTGGTCTTGTCACTTGGATATGGATCATGAAAACTAAGGCACATGACACACATGAATCTGTGGCAACTAATGCAACGATCTGGCAACAAGACAAGGGCAGACATGGACTATATGAACACAGGAGGTAATGGGAAACAGGTGGAAACAATCATGGCGGGGCAGACAATCACACCAGGTGGGAAACACACAAGAACAGGAAGTAAAGGGACCTGACACATGAGGAGGAGGAATTTCAAAATAAAACATAACAAGCCAGAACAAGAAAGGTTGAAATATTTGTGCAAGATTTATATACATATGCACATAGATATGACATTTATATAAGATGTGACGTGTAATATAAATATAAAGTAAGTATAACCTGAATATACATGATGTACACATACAGTATGCGTATATAGATAAATATTAAATATAATAATAAAAACAGGATTTGCAGGAAGAGCAGTGAGAAAAGGAGGGATTTCAAAATAAAACATGACAAGAACAAGAAGCCAGACGTGACACATGACATAACCTGACATGGACAACATGAAGGAAACCAGGACCAAAGGCTACCATGATACGAACGACAGAAACATGACATGACATGAAAAACTAACTAACGTGAACATGAAAATCTTACAGACAACCTGACATACAACAATACAAGAAACAAGGCCAGAAACAGAAACACGGACATGAAAACCTGACATAAAAAAAAAAACAAAACCAAGACCAGAAATAACCAACATGGAACAAAACATGATGGAGAACATCCTCATCATCATATATGGAGTTAAACATGAGTCTTAATAAACTGTAGATAAATGAGTTCATGGGTTTAGTCCATGTGTGAAGATATCACAGGTGATGGAAATGAGTTAATGAGTCCAGGTGCTCATATGGAGCTCTGGGCCACTCGACCTTCTCTCCACCACACAGACACAGATCAGGTCCCCACCAAGGCCAGTGAACCTCAGACAGATGGACCACAACCAGAATCAGGGAGGAACCTGCAGGACTGGAGAAAACAAAGAGGCTACGGCAGTAACATGAACTTTACAGGACATCAGAGAGTTCACTTTATTCACTTTAACTAATTTAAGCCAATTAACCACTTTAACCAGTTTATAAACTGACTCCAGTTTGCACTACTACCATATCAGTTTGTGATTTGCCATGTCAGTCCTCAGCAGGTCCTGCATATGCCACGAAATGGACAAAATGACAGACTTAAATGGACATAAATACAGCAAGAATTATAATAAACACAATTATAACAATAACAAATATGACTAATAATAATAATAATAACAATAATAATAATAATAATAATAATTTTAGCAGTGATTTCTTAAAGGAAAGTTTTAAGGTCACTCTTGGATGTAGAGAGGCCATCTTCCCCCTGAATCCAGATTACAGTCCGATCCCACAGCTGAAGCTCCGCCTCCCTTTCAGATTAAAAGAAGACGCTCCAGCAGGCCAATGTGAACATTTCACTTTCTACTGCACTTTATTTTGTGGCAGAACAGACAAAGAGTTTTTTTCCCTTTTTTTCCCTTTTCCTGCGTGAGATCTCCACGTACTGATACATTAATCTGAGAACGAGGGCTTTGGCGGGGACTCAATCATTTCTCTGATTCCAATTTCTGGGGTCCAAATTGCTTCTCGCCGCACATATTAAGTTTTCATTTGCACCGCTCTGTGTTTGTCACTCTTGCTTAGGTTAATGGCGTATATTTTGAGAATATTGTGAAGGAAATGTTTGAATCCGTAACACGACCAGTCTAAGATCACAGCGAAGGAAACTCATTTATTATAGTTTTTTATATATTTATATTGATTTCATTTGTTTGGTTCATTGTAATTAACTCAGAGACAGCTCTGAAAGGTGTTAGCTTTGTCGAAAACTGTATCTTCCCCCCATCTTTGAGCATTTCAGGACACGGACTAAAAGGTATTTTCATTTACTACGTCGCCTCTATCTGACAAAGGAAATTAAAACCTGTCAGGATTAAGGGATGGCGCCTCTGAAAAGCTCCCACCTCGTATTCCTCCACATAAATTAATTAGATCAATGCCCAGTCAGAAAGTACAAACGGAAAATGCTCTGTACAAATGAGTTTATTGAAATGGAACAGGATCTCTCTCTCTTTTTTAAAAAAATTTATTTATTTTTTAAACCCGCCCGCTTTAGTCAGAGTCACTTTATTGTAGCCGAAGGAAGGAGCCAAGTCGCATTCAGATGTCTGCCTTTAATGTACTTCAGCGTCTGGGCAGCGAACACCCCATGAAAGAGCAGCACACCGAGGGGAGGATCCACCTCTCTCTTCCTGTGCCCCCAAAACCCACAAAGGTTCGACTGCCCCCCAGACTTGTTCTAGTTCTTCTTCACAGACCTCCAGTAGACACGTCAAAATAATATTCCTCGTATGCTCTCATTTCTTTGTGACACACTTACGGCCCCGCGGAGCCGCCAGACTGACAAAAGGCAGCGAGAGATGACCAGATTAGATGAAATGTGACCGTTTATGATGATAAAAATGATATAAATGTGGTTTAAAGTTTAAAGTGGAGCGTAATAAATAAAACCATGCAACCTCCTTTTCTCACTGCTCTTCCTGCATTTCCTGTGTTTATTCTTATATTTCATATTTATCTATATGCACATGCTGTATGTGTACATCATGCATATTCAGGTTATACCTATTTTATATTTATATAACAGATCATATTTTATATAAATGTTATATCTGTGCGTATATGTATGTAAATCTTGCATAGTCAAATAAACAGATATAACATCATAATATTAGACAAATATTTCAAAATAAAATCAATTGTATTTATCCTGAAGAAAACTGCTTAGCGTTTGTAAAAGTACAAATATAAATGTTAGTCGTTAATAATAATAATAATAATAATAATAATAATAATAATAATAATAATAATATAATAAGTAATAATAAGTAATAATAAAAATGTCTACAGTATTAAGATAAACAAGTTAAATAAGTGCATAGGAGCAGCGGCAAAACAAAAGAATGAAGATTTAATTATATATTTTTATCATTGTCATGCTGTTAATAACATAATTTCATCAGTACTGCGGCTGAATGAAGCCTGTTGACCTTTGACCTCCGACTTTTTTGTGTTGCTGACCTCAGGCCGAGGGGTACCTGAGCAAGCAGCAAACCTGTCCAGCAGACTTTATGTACAAACAAAGAGTCAAAGCAGAACAAAGATTAGCTTGTGTCCAGCTCCATTGCAGGATTTATTCTGCAGCGTCTGCCTCGTGGGGTTTTTAGGTTCCTCCAGCTCTATACGCCACCTATGGACCTGTAACAGTAGCGAATGAGGTACCATGAAATTTGCATTTAATCACTATTTAGACATGATGAAAAATAAAAAAATATATGAGTGTCAGTTTTTTACACATTTAACTTATTATTTTAACAACAACTGTCCCACAATGAACTGAAACTTAATTCCAATGACTTGTTCATGTCCTTTTATGTAATTTTAAACTCCTATATACAGTTTTAATTCTTTGCACTTTATTTATATTTGTCTGACCTCCACATTTTAAATCCTTTACATTTGCACATTATCTAATTTTCTCACATGTTTCGACTGCATTTTGAACGTCCGTTTTGTCTATTTTGTTTGTGTTCTACCTCAAAATGAATGAGCTAAAACAAACAGAAGAGAAAAGCAAATGAGTTTATTTTACCAGCTGACTGGTGTAAAGCAAAAGAAAGAAAAAACTGATACAAAATATGTTTATTTGGCCTATATATTGTCTATGTTGGGCTATAATGCTAACCTAAACAACAAATGGGAGACTAACTATGGATTTTGAGGACCATTTGTGCAATCTCGCCGCTCGAGCAGCTATTTTCGGCGCCAGGGAAGTGGTCTCAGAGCTCCCATAAAGAAAAGGCCTCAGCGAGCACACTATACAGGTCAACGCACCCGCGGGGCAAATCGTAAACCCAGCAACGAACGGCAACCAGTAAATATCATGTCGGCAGCGCGAGAAAATTGCCGGTTCGTGACTGGAGCGTGACATTTGCTGGCGGAAAAACGCCGGGGTTCGCGGCGAGTGGGCCGCATCATCGCCGCGGCTCCCACTCGAACCAGATAACAAATTATCTTTCTAATCAGAGCTCATAGTGGAGATGGTGGGAGGGGGTTAACACAGATTACCCAGCTTGGATTGTGTATTTTCACCATTCTCTCTCCAGAAAAGGCGAGTCCGGCCTCTCTGACAGTAAAAGTTCAGGTTTTGTGGCTTCAAACTGTGAATCAATACGTGCTTCCCGAGATGGTTTTACGGCGGCACTCAGGGCAAAATGACAAATAATAAATCTAGAAGTAAATCATCCACTTGCAGAGTCTTAAATTCACATTTTGTTGCACTGGAAGCAGGCAAAGATTGGGATGAAATGAGCGAATTAAGAGGAATAATCTCTCCTGGCCTGACGCGGCGGTTTTTATATTTACATCACACTCCGCCGGTAAAGCTCTCCTCCCCATGCCCGCTCCCTCCCTGACATTTATTTTTCTAAGGGCACCGTCGGTGTTTTGGAAAAAAAATGTTTCCGCTTTTGTTATCCTTTTGTCAAGTTTGGAGTCAAAGTTAAGCAAAAGGAAACTGTAGTGAAATGTCGAGAGGTGAGAGGCTCAACCTTTAGACATTTGCAGAGGTAATCAATCAGGCTGACAGCCGTGCCGGGAACGAACGCCGGCTCGGGTTGCCTGATGCTTGTAAAAACACGGCGAGTGCTGCGGCACGCGAGGACGCCGCAGCTCTCGTAGAGGTAATTAACTTCAAAACTTCATCATAGAGGAGACCAATTAAGAAAAAGGGTCGCGGCGAGGGGTCACTTTTTCTGGCCTCGCTGCTTGATTACGGGCCTCGGGAGCCGAAGCGCCGCCGCTTTTATGTGTTATTAGTTTAGCCGAGTAGGTCATAATGGTCATTATCGGCACTCTATAAATCAGCGCGGGTTACGCACAGACTCAGGAACAATTAGAATAACAAATGCCTGATTATGATCATTAATAAAAAGGCGTCTGCTGCGGCCACCTGACAGCGGCGGCGTGTGGAGGAGGAGGCTTTCGGGCGTTCCCGCTCTCCATAAAAGAGCGAAACAAACAGACGCCGTCCTCCCGGATTCGTTGTCAGAGCCGTCACCTGCAGCACAGACGTGTTTTCTATTACATTTCCTGTTCAACCGGAGGGGAGCTGATTGACTGACAAGTACTTAAAAAAAAAGCTTTTTCAGAGCTGGAGAACCTGATTTTTTGTGGAATTATCCCTAAGATGGAGCAAATAATGCAAAACACCCGGTTTGAGCCAGAGGATGAACAAGAATGGAAGGTAAAGGCCATATAGAGAGATTCATATATATGGTGTGGAGACAGGTGAGGGGACTAACTTGGCACAGGTGAAACTAATCAGGGTGAAGCAGGTAATCAAACAGGTAAAAGAGCCACAGAGTGACAGGAAGTAAAGCGTCAGAGGAGAGGTTACTTTACAAAATAAAACAGGAAGTGTGCACAATTAGACCGAAAAACAAGCTTATATTTAACTGTGTGGTTTCTATTTTAAGGTCTTTACTAATTCCATTATTCTAGTATTATCATATCTATTTTTATTCTTAATCTATTTTCTTTTGAGTGTTTCTATTCTTCTATTCTTGTTAATATCCTTAATCTTGAGATTAAAAAAATCATTTCCAATAATTGCTGCAATAAACGTACATTTTTGTGCAATGCAAAGAGCACAGGGAGACCAGAAGCAGGACCGGTGAGCTTCAGAGGTGTTGATTAGCCTTTTTTTTAGTTTATCTTATATTTATTTTTCATGCACGCTAATCGGCTCTCGGTTTCAGCCACATGCCGAACACACAGGCGCAAACGTTCAGGAAACGGTCAGCTCTTTCACTCCGCTGACGTCTTTGGTAAGAAGTGCAGACTTTGAAGGGAAGGGACGGTCTCAGATCCTCCACTGTGTCCAACGTGCTCCTGCAGATCTGCTCTCGCTCCATTGTAGTCGCTGCTTTGGTCTTCACGGTGGTTTGCCGGGGGAGGTGGGGGGGGGGGGGCTTCAAAGGTTGGAGGTCGGCAGCCTCTGCGAGCCGTTAAGGACAGGCCAGCTCCGGAAGAAGAGGCCGAGGGGACAAAATCAAAGCCGCTTCGGATAAACCTCCCGATGAAGGACAAGTTCAAAGCCGTCCTTTAACAAAACCACAGCTCCTTAACAAAACATCATCTGAGTCCACAGTGACCTTTGACCTTTGCAGTCCAGATCGTGCCAGATGTATGAAATGTATTCCAGACGTGCTTGGGAAATCACGAAAAGTCAACGCAACAGTGACCTTGAACATCTGATCAGTTTATCCTTGAGTCTAATTGGACTTTTGTGCCAAATTTTAAGAAACTCCCATAAGGCTTTTTTAAAAAAAAATATTTAACAACAGCCCTGAAAACATAACAAGTTAACTGGGAACGCTGAATTTTCTGCAGTCAGGTAGTGGAACCAAAACGACTTCAAAAAGGAGAAGAAAAAGAAGAAGAAGAAGAAGAAGAAGAAGAAGAAG
>JAOXYL010000055.1:17952557-17963425 GCA_028564955.1 Terapon puta
GCAAAAGTACAGTTTACTAGCACATTTTCTGAAGCTTGTACAGCCCTTACAATAAGATGCATCCAGGCACCCTGTTTAAGAGGGTTAAGATTAACAAGGAAGAGAATAATATTAGTAAAATGACCAGTGGCCCTAGCATTAGTATCAGCATTAGCGTGTCACCCATCTAGTGTCAACAGATCGATCCACACACTAAAAGGATGCTCCAGATTATTCTGTCGCTTCATCGCTTCGTGCTAAAAATAAGACATGACAATATATTGAGATCCCATGTGGGACACCTGCTATAAACATACAGGTGTGAGACATGTTGACACCGAGCACAGGAGAGTATTTTTAGGGAGAAAATAAATAAATATATGTGTTAATGTGACATAGTTCAGTCTGTGTGTTTTGAATGTGTCTGAATATGAGGGGATTTTTTTTTTAACACTTCACACAGACAAATGAAATCCGCCCTCTTTTCATAGCGCTGTGGCGGTCACATTTTCATATCCCGGGTGTGAAATACGACTAATGCGCGATTAAAGGGCAGAAATGCACGTTATGAAAGAGCCTCTCGGAAACGTTTGCTAAAAAGGGGTCCAAAAAAAACTCATATTCACAAAGTTTAGACATGGCAAATACATTTCACCCCCTCCTCTTCGGCACATGTAAATAAAAGGCTACAATTAAATTTGTCATTTTTGACACGCCTAATTGTTACCGCGGTTGGAGGCCTACCTGTGTGTAGGTGTGTGTCAGGAAAAAAGGTCCGGTGGGCTTGCAGCGAATTGTGCGCGCTACAGTAAAACACCCCCTAATACAAAGTGGCACCTTAAATAGTCCCATTTGCTTTCAGCTCCATTTATGCATGAAGCCCCTGAGATATTGTTTAGAAGACCTTCCAAAAATATGGATCCGCCGCATCGCCACGAGCTCTCGCCCTCGCCTGCATCTCCCCGAACCCCGAAGATCCTGTCGCTCCCTTCACAGCCGCAACATTTGAAATGTTGTCGCTGTCACTAGTGTTTTAAATGTCACCCGGTGTCACTGCTTAGTTAGGTGTCAGACGAAAAAGAGCTCCAGCAATAAGAGCAGAGCGACCTGCCAGCTCTCGACTCCCTTTTCTATATACATACGCTCTATAGTGGAGCCCGAAATAAACTGATTAATCTTTGTTTCACCTCTCCAGGGGATGTGTTGCTTTGAAATACCTGTTATTTTAGTGGGTGAGTGTTTGCGTGTTCGTCTATGACTGAGCGCTGCTTGTCATAAAGGTTTGTGGCACATATTTAACAAACAGAAGGACAAAATGGGCCTACGGACCTTTGTTTGCGGCGACTGATAACCTTTCTCGTTGGAAAGTCAATCAAACCACTACAGAGAGATCCAGAAGAGCCACAAAGAGAAGCAAAATGACTGTAAGGAGATGCGAGATAACCTCTATGAGATGTTAAAGTAATACAAGGAGAAGCAGCACAACCACAAAGATGGAGAACGGTGACAAGGTGATGTTGAATGATGACAAAAATTAAATATGAAATTAAAAAACGAACCTGACATATCCACAATAAGATGCAAAACTGCTGCAAAGAAAAGCAAGATTTCCAAAAAGAGATGCAAAACAACCACAAAGAGATGAACTGAAAAGGAGATTTAAAGTAATCTCTGAGAGATGCTAAACGTGTAGAATGAGAAGCAGTACAACCACAGAGTAAGAACATGATGACAAAGTGATGCAAAATGGCTACAGAGAGACACAAAATGAGACACAAAGCTACTACAAAGAGACCCAGAACAACCACAAAGAGACACAAAATGATTAAAAACAGTTGCAAAATGACAAAAATAGATACAAAACAAGTAGACAAAATCACCATAATGAAACACAGAGCTACTACAAAGAGACACACAATTACTACAAAGAGAAACAAAATTTCTGCAAAGAGATGCAAAGCAATTACAAAGAGGCACAAATTGACTACAGAGAGACACAAATTGGCTACAAAGCGACTCAAAATGACTACAAAGAGACACAAAGCAACTTTAAAGTGACACACAACAACTGCAAAGAAATCATCTTTTTGTGTCTCTTTCAGTCGGGTGTGTGTGTGTGTTCGTATGTGTGTAACAGCATGCAGAGGAAGTGAGTCAGTTTCATTAACACACTCACGCACACGCACGAGAAGTCGGGGAGTCTTTGTGAGCTGCGAGCGGCCTCGAGCTCTCACCTTGGCTGCTCCGCTCTGCTTGCTCGTTAATACCACTCCTGGGACGCCACCTCCTCCCCTGCCTCACCACCCCCACACACACACATCCACTCCCCCCCATCTCCCCCTCTGTCTCCCCCTCCCCCCCTTCAGTCCAGGTGATTAGGAGCTCACAGAAGTTCCTCGTTCTCTTTGCACTTTCTCTTACTTCTCTTAGCTGTAGGCATCAAGGGAAATGAAGGCAATCCACTGACGCGTCGCCAGGTGAGCCGAACAATGGGGGGAATGGGGGGGAACGGGAAGGTGGGTGCGATTCATCACGAGGCTTCCCCTCGCTTTTGCGGGAGTACGCCTGGCACAGCTGTTTGAAATGGCACCCCTCGCCTGCAGACTTTGGGGAAGGGCGCTTTATGAAGATGCATGAGTCGGAAAACAGACTATTAAAGTTAGTGAGAGTTCATTAACCTTGTAAAAGTAGGCTCCGGCTCCCATAAAGCGCCATATTTCAGGATTTTGCCCGTCATTTTTTATCATAAGTGCTCTTGGTGGCCCGATAGTTCATTTCACACGTGACAAGCATTAAATGAGACAAAGACAATAGGAGCTGGAGCCGCGCACACGTGGCGGCTAATGACTGATTTTGTGGCCTGTTATCAAAAAGGGAATTAAACTCGGCGCCGCGGCAGCTCGTCTAGATTTCAGCACTAACCTCGCAAAGTGAGCTTATCCTTTTCTTTCTCTCTCTTTAATTTATTTATATATATACATACATACATATATGTATATATATATTTTTTTTTCTTTGCAGTCAAACTTAGTAACACCACAAGCTGAGCCCAAATTAGAAAACACAGAAGGTAATCGCAATCAAGCACGTTGTTGCCGGGCTAACATGCCTAATCATGGACAACTCGGAGGGGGGTCCCGCACTGAGCGATACGGCGCTATTGGTCCACGAGGAAGGCGTTGCGGAGGAAATGGAGGCAATGAACGAAGCAGCGTGGCGGCTTTGACTCGCAGACAGAGCGATTATAGTTCCTCCACCATCTGGGTGAGTCATCTGCTCGCTCCCATCACTGTATACCAGGTTCTCATAACCATCATCGTTACCATCCAACACTGCTGGATGCTCCCCTTTGGGCCGACTCCACTTCAGATTTTTATTTTTTTTTTATCTTCCAAAACATCGCTGTCACTGCGGCATAAAAATAGCTAGCTATGAAAATAAACATGTACGGCAGAGACAACAGAGGGTGTGAGCTGATCTTTGATGAGGCTTGATTTTTATCGACCTGTCTGTGTGAATATTGGCCTTGTGCAGTTTGCAGTTTATCGGGGCAACCCCTGCCAAATTACGGAAAGAAAATTACCTTTAATTCTGAGCAGATGTACAAGTGTGGTTAGTAAAAAAAAAAAAGTTAATATATGCAAATCACTCCCAGGCTTTATTATTTGTATGAGAGAGGAAAAATAGGCGGGAGCTCTCCACATCGTTTTTCCTAGTGAGCGATCGGGGCATGATGGTCTCCGCTGGGCCCCTCTCCCCAAAAAATCCACAGCCCATGAGCGACTCAAAGCTGTAATTTGGCAGCAGAGTGGCGTCTTTTAGCAGCGGGGACGAGGCTTCCTCCCACCGGGCCGGCGTCAGCGTCGACGACCAGAGGAGAGGCAAATGATGGTCAAACACGCCGCGCTAATCGCTCAGTGCGGCTCGACGCCCCGCCGCGCCGCTTCCTGGGGGAACTCCCACTGCGGCGCTCAACAGCCGGCAGCTGCATCCGTCTGCGGGGGGGGGGGGGGGGGGGGGGGGGGGGGGGGGGGGGGGGGGGGGGGGGGGGGGGGGGGGGGCAGAGGTCGTCCGTCCAGAGGCGGGCTGATAAATACAGACGACGCACGAGTCGTTATGACGGCGGCGAGACCTCGTTTATGTTGGTTACACGTGTACATGGTGTGTGTGTGTGTGTGTGTGTGTGTGTGTGTGCTGTTTATACTTGAAATAAGGTTGAATATATCATTTTTGTCGTGGTGATCAATAAGTTGCATCTATTGTTTATTTGTCCTTTTCATTCACATTCTCAGGGTGACTATTTCGAATCAGTTACTATTTTTACTGGCAGTAATAATAATGATTATAGTGTTGATGTTGTTGTAATGTATTGTATTTATATATTATAATTATTATCATATATGTGGCATATTCCATCCATTACAGAAAGGCTAATTTAAAAGCAATAATGGAGGTTTTGACCACATTAAGAGATTCATTTCTATACACATTATGTTAAAAAATAACTGCTGAAAACGTGAAAACTCTGGTATATAAAGATGAATCGCTTTTCACCGTGATGTGCACAAGCAGCAAATTCCCTGTTTTTCAAAAGTTCTCTTCGCTTTTGTAGTCTAATGAATAAATGAAACAGTGGATCATTTAAACACAAGCAAAATAAAAAAAACAAACGTTCCTTTTGCAAATCTTTTCAGTCCAAACACATTTTTTATTGATGACCTAACTTTATTCAGAAAGTGTCAGTGTTATACTAGGCAGAAATACATCATACAAACTCAGTTTGGTACAAAAAAATTACATTGTTTTGCAGACTGAGAGGCACTCAATGCAAAATGGTTATCTCTTAGATATTTTACTGTGATATGACTTACAAGCCAACCAATCAAAAGGCTGCATGAAGTGATGCATTCACACATAGCATCTGACATAAATGACTCATTCTAGTTTAACCCTAGTTTGCATTTGACCTTAACTCAAATTATTATAATTACTGCTCCTATACTGTGGCACAGAAAGATGCTTTTAAATCACCAGCAGAGCTCACGATAACTAGCAGCTCGCAGGGAAACAAGGCGGCCGCTGCTCGCTGCTTATTTCCTTTTAATTTGCAGATAGCTGTCGTTATCCGGCTTCTTCTTCTCCACCCGCTGTTGACTGGAGAGAAACTCGAGCGCACCGAGCAAACAACATCAAGGCTGTTTGTAATGCGCCAAAGTCCGGCCTATTCCCTCAAATCATTTAAGAGTTCCTTGTTGTTAATTGAGAGGCTCCGCGCGAGACAGAGCATCGTTCGTTTTCGGTCCTCGGCGAACGCGCCCGCGACTCAGATCTCCGCTCACCTCGCCAAAGCTTGCGTGCCAGCTCGTTATGCACATCCCTTGCACTCATTTGCGTGAAATCAGAGGATGAGAGGAATTAGTTCCTGTCTCTTTTACCCCCCCCCAACACCTCCTTCATCCTTCTCTTCATCTTCCTGTAGGAGTGCAGATGTGGTGGGTCCTTTGAGGGCCCATCTGTTGTGCTGTCGCGGCTTTGGCCCAGCCGGTGATGATTAGGCCGCCATCCAAGGCAATCCACCCAGGTAAGCCGCGGCTCCACCGCCCCGGCCGGCCCTATCGAGGAGAGGCAGGAGACACATCGCGCAAAGCCCTGAGTCGAGCTAAGACCCAGGAGAGGGCTCGTGTGCGGGTCGCGAAAACGCCTTGAGCTGCGAGAACAGTGACTTTTCCCACATTTACCAACAAAGAAGATGCCTTTACACAGGGGGACAGCAGAGGAAACACAGAGGAAACAAAGCCACCGCAGCCCACAGAGACACAAACTCCACTTTCTTATCTGCGGTCCTGATCTGGTCCTGAAATAAACAAAAAATATATGAGAAAGTTAAAAAGATCTTTCATGGCGTTGTGCTGTTTTATTCTTTCCTCTTCCAGCTGTGAATAACAGAAACATTAGTAGCCGAAATCCCATTATTCATCATCATAAGTGCTAAATAGGCAAATGACAGCCTGTTTAGAATAACAAATGAAGGGGCCGCACGGGGAATTACCAAACGCAAGTGACCTTGTTGCGTCGGTGGGAGACGATTCTCTGAAATCAGACTGTGGTCGGTTTGGTTCTGATGAACTCTCAGCCCATAAATCTACTTTGGTTTTGAGTTTTATGCCGGTTTGTGTCGGAAATCTGCATCCATCCTCCAGGACGGAGGGAACAAAAACAGCTTTACTCGTTTCTTCTGCGCAGGTTTTCATCCTTTAACGGCTTCAACAAACCTTCAGATCAGGAAAAACAGCACGTAAAATTTAAACTTTACTGAAACATGAGCTGGAAATGATTGGATCAATCTGCTGCTTCTTTTCTGCATAAATCCGGAGATCGATTGATTGTTTGGTTTGTTAAAAAGAGCGAAAATAGTGAGACATGACCCACCTTTACAATAAACCTCCATCATTCAGAGGAGATGCAGAAAATCCAAAACATCAGCGGAGAAGAAACCGTGACACGTTCTTACATAAAATAAAAGACTTCAATTAATTTTCATGTCAATTACTGCTCATTTCAGCTGCACTTCTTATTTTGAACAAAAGATTATAAAATCCTGAAATGTTTTGATAATGTGCAAAAAATCTTAAACAACTCAAGCTGTCAAATAAACATAAAGGTTGGGATGTGACAGAGCACACACAGGAGGTGACAGCTGTCATTATGTGAACTATTTTGAGTCACCAGAACAAGTCGAAGCAACAGAAATTGGTCATTTAAAAGAAATGTACAGATGTTAACACAGAGAAAAGACTTCTATCTTAAGAATAGAAACATCTCAATCCTGCCTGTCAGCAAAAAAACTCAACATCCACCACCACTTTCAGCTTTTGTAAAACCCTCTACTGTCTTTGGCCTCTGAGAAGAAAAATAAAAACTTCATGCAACACCGCCGACCAGCTGTGCATGCAGAAGTGGAAAATGTAGTCTTGGACTCAGCGTCTATTATTCATGCAAACAAACGGTCATGCACGCAAAAGCTTTTAGAAACTAAAGACCATTGTACGTCATCACCTTCAGTTAGCGCTGGTTTCTTTTGACCATGACTGTTACCGCTTCCATTTGGTGTAGCTTCAGTTACCTCTCTCCAATCAGACATCTCCAACAGATCAGAAAACAACTGTGTGAACTGTTTTCTGATGACAAATAATATGGTGGTGAGATGGGAAACGGCCCACGTGGGTCAATTTGTGACGAATGTCCGCCTTCTTCCTTCCCTTTTTCCTTCAGATCTCCATCAAGTCAGACTGGGCCCAGATTGCAGACGTCCAGACGAAATCCTCCCCGGGAGCCCGGTCCGCCTCGACGTGCCCCCTCTCGACGTGCAGCCGCTCCGGTCTGAGGTCCTTCCAGATCACCGAGCTCCTGCAGGAGTTGTTCAGCCGCCCTGTGGAGAAACCTCATTTCTCTCGACTGTGTCCTCGATCCCTTCCCGTCGCTCGGAGCCAGCGAGGTTCAGGATGCAGGCTGACCGCTGAGAAGCGACTGCGGAGCGGCGTTATGTTGCAGCTCGGCTCACGCTTCAGCACGGAGGCGACAGCTGCAAGAGACCGGCAATTCACGCGTCACTTGTGAATAAGAACCACACGAAGCATCTGGTTACAACAACCTGATTCACAAAAAGCTTTCCAGGGATTTATGATCTCAGAACTGACTTTTAATCTGACCTATATGATTTTTAACACATGTACAGTGATGCTTAAATGTGGGAAGGTTTTAAAAGACTTTGATTTTGTGGAGTTGTACGTGTTTTTGATGATATTTGAGGCAAAGCGGGCTGCAGTCGAGCTTAAAGCGGGACGCGAGATGCCTGCGCTGATCTGCATTGCGTCGGGATTAAAGTCTGTTTAGTTTGTCTACAGTAAATTTAGAAGGAAAATCTTCATTCTGTTCATTTTTTTAAATCTACAGCATGTTGTACGCTCACATTGGCTCCGTCAAGGCATTCTCCAGTCTGTCTAAAGCTAAAAGTTTAACCCCAAAGCATCGCACGTTGCCTCCAAACATCTCCGTACCACTCGGCTGAGCTGAATTTTTTAAACTATTTCCAAACGATCAGACAAGTCAAAAGTGTAACAGAAAACATCACTAAATAATACAGATGTCTGAATAATTCAAACGCAGTATGGAAATAAATAAATTAATAAACAAAAGGCTTTATTTTTCCTTTTTTTCTCTTTCCTCTAATTATGATGCTAATTGTTTTTGCAGTCACGTTATTGAAGAAGTCAGACAGCTCTGTGCATGTTTTCCACAACTGGCATGTAGATTACTTTATAAGGAAAGATATTGAATTAAATTAACCCCAAAGATGTCTCAAGTTACATACGAGACTTCCAACATTTGGATCGGACGTTTAACTCTGAATTACTTTGCAGGAGTTGAATGCATCCAGTGTTTTTAAGCCTTGCCCACGACTACATTAACCCTCTCTTGCAACCTTATAAAAGTATGATACGAACTCACTGGTGTGTCCCTTTAATGGAAAAAAGCCTCCAGATTCACATAATCAGATGTTTCCTTCCTGTATTTAACTAAAGCACACATGAAAGATGACAAATCAAGATGTTTTTTTCTCCAAAGTGAAGCACCAGAAACGCTGTCGTCATCTCCTGCAGTCAGTTACTGACACCGGACAGGACCTGGGGCTTTGTTAAAGGATGTTATCGATCTGGTGCTTTTCTCTTGAATGTTCGGATTGCTTTTTCAGTCAGTGCACAAAATGACATCATGTCGTCTTCATCAGTTTTGTGGATTTTTTTTTTAGAAAGAAGCTCGCTGATGGTCGGTGCAGGTCGCACACGAAGAAAGAGGTTAACATTTCCTGAATTTTGTCTCCTCTGTCAGCATGTGGAGCAGGCCCGGCCCTAACCAATTTGGGGCCCTAGGCAAGATTTTAGGTGCAAGATTTTGATTCAAATAAAGCAATTGCACATTGAAAATGCTTAGACAGAATTAAAGAAACAAATACAAAAACATATGAAATACATATAAATAGCTTATATAAAGTATTCGATTTAAATACTCCCAAAATAAAAAGTGTAAACAAGTGACATTAACATATAAATACAATAAAAATATGGCACTGTAATATTAAAGACATGAGTAGGTACAAAAATACAAGGAATAAAAATAAAAGTAAAATATGTGAAGGTGTTGTCTATTTGAAATGGACCACTGTGAACCATCTCCGTTGGTACCTTATCAGTTATATGAGATGGCCGGTCAGACAGGTCTGTTGGAGCAACAGAAGGTTGACTTGATGCTGCATCACTGCTGAGGTGGAGGTCATGGGAGGATTTTCAAGGGTGGACTGAGAAACCTCAGCAGCACATCTGAAGACGAAAGAGGAGTATGTGACAGCAGTGTAACAATTAACACATGATTTCAAGAATAAAATGAAATGAAGTAATATAAATGAAAACCTAGAGATACATGCATGGTGTAGATTAAACTGTATAATATTCAGTGAATATACATTTTCTATTGTTTTAAAAATTAAATGTGAAACCGCTCCCCCATGGCCGACGGCGGAACTGCAGCGCATTGGGTCGACAGCACTAAAATTAAAAGGATAAAGAATGGATTATGATGGCCCTGCTCAGAGATGACCTGTAGGTTCATGTAGCATTCCTGTTTTCCCGGAAGAATACTACATTTCCTATGTTTTTTAATATTAAATGCTAAACAGCGCTCCCGTGGCCAGCGGCTGAACTACAGCCTTAGAAAAATAGCTGCACCTGATTCACATTTAGCAAACTTGAAATGATACAGATTTAACACAAACGTTCAATGTTTACTTTAAAAATGTAATTTTTCTATTGTTTTTAAAATTAAATGTGAAAACGCGCCCCATCGGCCGACGGTGGAACTGCAGCTCTTTGGAAAAACAGTTCCAGTTACTGCATATGGACTAAAATTGAAATGATAAAGAAGAGATTATGATGGCCCAGCTCAGAGATGACCTGTAGGTTCATGGAGAATTCCTGTTTTCCTGAAAGAATATTACATTTCCTATGTTTTTAATATTAAATGCTAAACAGCGCTCCCGCGGCCGGCAGCTGAATTGCAACTTTATAAAAAAAAGTTGCACCTGATTCACATTTCGCAAACTTGAAATGATACAGAGTATGATACAAAAGTTCATTATTTCCTTTAAAAATGTCATTTTTCTATTGTTTTTAAAATTAAATGTGAATCTGCGCCCCCCTCAGCCGACGGCGGAACTGCAGCGCTTTGGAATAACAGTTCCAGTTACTGCATATGTACTAAAACTGAAATGATAAACAAAAGATTATAATGGCCCTACACCCGAATGACATAAAGGTCTGTGAACCATTCCTGTTTTCTGATGAGGATGTCACATTTCCTTTGTTTTTTAAATTAATTGCGCCCCCACGGCCGACGGTGGAACTGCAGCGCATTGGGTCGAGAGTCTGAGGGGTTGCACATATACTAAAATTGAAAGTATAAAGAAGAGATTATGACGGCCCTACACCAGAAGGACATAAAGGTCTCTTAGGTTGGCCGTGTAGCGGCTGGATTCAAACAGGAGGCTTGAGGTAGAGGTTAGGTGCAGACTAGTGATGACGTTCTGTATCGAGGCTTTGAAGCGTGTGCCGAGTAGGGGAGGGGGCATTTCCGTGAAGCACGTATCAAGGCTTGCTTCATTTAGGGGAGGAGCCTAAATTGATGATGTCCGAAGCCTCGCTGCCCGGCTGTACCATATGATTGCTTCGTGAAGTGGTTCAGATTTTGCCACGAGGTTTTAGGCTCCATTCAAATGTGGGCTTTTGAAGGAGAGTTGTGGTCAGTTTGGAGAGTTTTGATACTAAAGTTTGGATAGC
>JAOXYL010000055.1:17969037-17989269 GCA_028564955.1 Terapon puta
CATGTTTTTACAGAATAATTCATTGGATTAGAACATTGTAAACTTCAAATTTCATTTATTTACAGTTGTCCATAAAGTGTTTTGAGTCCTGAGGGGTGTTTCATGAAGCTGGATTAATGGAAAACCTGACTTATTTCGAGAAGTCTGGCTCATGTAAATAAAGAAGAAGATGGTTGATTTAGAAAAATAAATTAAAATAAAATAAAAACAGAGATCTGACTTAGAAAAAAATTCATAATGAATAATGAATACATTAATTAATTAAAAATGTTCCTAGGACAGAGCATCCCACTGTGTGAATACAGTAATCCCTCGCTATATTGCAGATTATATATGGAAACATATTTAAAAATATATAAGGGATGTTTTTTTGCAAACAAACCCAATATATATTGCAGATTTTTTTGCTGGTTTGCAGATTTCCATGGACGGATCTTACCTGAAATGTAAGAGAATATAAATTAACACCTAAAGAAAGTAAATTCAAGAGCTCATATGTACAGACTTGTGAATATTTAACCAAAACCACGATCTTTACTAAAGTGCTTTTATTGCCTGAACCACAGACAGGACTCGGGATATCACCACGTCTCGTCCTCGACTTCTCAGCGGGAGAGGCTGAATTCTTTCTCCGTCGCACCCGCAGTTTGATTTCTTCCCTCTTATTCTCAGCGGGGAGGTGTAGGTTTTTACACGCCGCCACTACAGGTGAGCATCAATGTCCAAACAAAAGTTTCTGTGACTCCCGAGGAGCTAGTTTATCAGACGAGGGTTTTGATCTCCTGTCATCCCGCCAGGTTCCAGATTTTGTCAGCAGGGGGTAGCCGAGAGGAATCCGATTAATCCTGCTCCTTGTAACTTCCTTAAGTATGACGGACTCATCTGCACTCTTTGCCGCAACTTCACAACGATGATATTCGCACCAGTTGGTAAGTGTGTTGATCTTCCTCTTGGATATCTCCGCATCTACAAATCTGCTGCCACGGGGAAGTCCACATTAATCAAAGCATGCTGTTATTCCAATATGTGGGCATCGTCGTAACTCGTGGGCACTGGATACAGATTAAATAAAAGTGAAAGTTAAAAATGAAAATTCTTCAACTGAGAGTTTCACTTTTAAGCGGAGATTTAAAAGGTGATTATCGGGCAAGTTCTTCCAAAGCCCTCAGAGCCCTGACAGGAAAAGCCCTCTCACCTTTCCCTGTCAGGTCGCGCCTCCTCATACCCATAATACCTTGCATTTTGGAGCGCAGACTTTCTCAGGTGTTTGGCTGAAAGCGATGTATTCAGTTTTGGGCGTAAGAGTCACTTCCCATGACCACCTGAAGCATCCTTCGTCTCATCATGTGGGAACTTTGGGAACTTGGGAAAACTAAAGCCTTCGTACCAACCGTTGCTTCTTTAAATTCTCATTTATGTGTGTGTGCAGGGAAAACATCCTGCAGGTTACATGCTGTTTATAACAAGTACACCAGTGTCTTCTACCAAACTAAAAATCCACTTTACTTGGATTAAAAGGTCATTATAAGACACTTGACTTATCATCTCATCATCTGTTAAGTCACTATCTGTCACCAAAAGATGCAACTCTACTGAGACTGAGCCAATGGCCTGCTGATAAAAGCTTATTTTTCCTGAACAATTACAAGCCTACAAGACTTTTAACACAACAGACCTGCTCTTAAACTCACCTGTGAGTGAGGTGGCTTCATATTTATAGCTATTAAAGTTGTAAGTCAACAGTTAAAATGGCCGAACAAACAAAAGAGAAGGCTCGACTGCTGGGGGTGATGAAACTGAAAATAAATGTATGAGCTAAATGTACTTGTTGAACTGAAAAATAACTCAATTGAGTGTTAGATTATGATATATATTATATTTCTGGACTCCATCTAGTTTGATTTTTTTCAAAATGAATAACAAATTCCAACTCAAGAGACGGTTAATTGATTTTCACATTGTGGACAAATGAATGGAGACTAATGGTCACCTCGAACTGCGAGAAAAATAAATCTGCTCAGCACGGGTTGCAACACGCGTAATTCAGGACCACTAGAATGAGAAGGGGAAGAAAGAGAGTGACGCTCCATGCAGGATAAGTGCTTTGTGTACAGGAAATGAGGTAGAACATGCAAACACACTGCTATGGTTCTTTCATACCGGGTGTCCGATCCAACACGTTTGCACCCAGCGTGCACCGTTTTTCCATGAAACATCCATCAGATTTCCATTTCCTGAAATCTGCTGTCGGTATTTCAGTGCAAAGTTGAATTCCAGTGGATCGTTTCTGTAAAAAACAACCACGCAGCTCACTCCCGACGTGCTCGGCATGAACGCACGCTGACGTCCATTTGTCTAAAAACAGACCTGGTCCAGAGGTTAACGCCTCCGATGCTCAGCTGCTTGTTTGTGGGAGACAAAGTGTCAGAGTGCATCATGTCCAAGGTCCCGGGGAGGGGAGATACATCAGACACCCAACTGTAATGGCCTGTAATTAGAGCGCTGATTAGTACAACTAATGACCCAATAAATGATCCGTCTTTCATATCTCAGTGTCTGCGACGGGAGATAGGGGACGAGCGGCGTGGCTGGACGGCCCGCACTCTCGTTAACCTAATTAACACCCGTACAGGTGATGATGGAGGGATGATGAGGCGGTCCGGAGGTGTTTTTTGCGAGATTTCAGGTGACAGCTGGGCAGCTCCTGTTGTCATTTTTAATACCGTATTTTGCACAAGAGGAGGCTCCTGTGACAAACAGCCTCACAGGCAACAAACACATCTTCTTCTTCCTTTTTTTTTTTCTTCTTCCCGGCATTAAAACCTCTCCTCTCCCTCCTTGCCGAGCGAAGGTTTTGTTCCGCCACAAACAGAGAGCTCTCCCTCTCTCTCTCTCTCTCTGTATTCAGCAGAGAGTGCTGCAGGCCACGGGGTAATAGGTGGCTTGGGGCACATCAGATGGGGAATAACAGTGGTGATTATCTTCTCTACCTCCTTGAAGTAATAGATGAAAGCCTCGCCATCATGTAATAGGCTACTTAAGTCTGTCAAGGCGGGAGAGATTTTTACCCCGTCCTTATTTGCCTGGCTCCTCTCTCCCCTCTTTTGTGGTTAAATATGCTTTGTCTGAATGCCCCTGATGAATAACGCGGGGGCCTTTCTTCCTCCTTCCTCCCTGACATGATAATAAAAAACCACACAGGCGATGTGCTTTTAGTCCCCTTCAGGCTAAATCCCTGCAATCAAGAGTCATTTAAGATATGACACATCCAGGCGCTAAAGAGCAGTCTGGCCGGGCAGGAATAATCACACTGTTATCCATACTTTGACATCATTAATGAGGCGGAAGAGAGGGACAAACCCCGAGGTGAGGAGTAGAACGAGGCAGATAAATGGGCTTGTTTTTCAGGGAGATCATATATCCGATGTTTTTGCACGATTATATCACTTAGACCTCAGCGGGGTCTGTTGTTGAGCTGTTCCTGAGTTGTTAGCGGCGAGCAGTGACACCTTGAGCATCTCCGCCGGTTGCAGACGCCTCATAGCCGGGTTTGAATTTTTGCATCGAAGCTAATCTGACCTGTGCGCTTCTGCATAAAAATCCTTATCTCGCACTTTCGGCGAGAGGCGGAAACGTCCCTTAATGTTCTCGTCGGGAAGACAACCCGAACGCGTCAGAATCAACTTCACCGCGCAGATAAAACCATCTAAATGCAAATAAACAGCATAATCGCGTCACAATCGATTCAGAGTTTATCACGTCGCGGGCTCCTGTGGGGCGCACCGCCTTAAATCAGACGTCCTCCTCCGCCTGTACGATCACATCCCGCTCTTCCATCGCGGCTCTTTACTTGGCGCTCGCTCAGACGTAACCTGTCGAACCTTTATTGTCTCGTGCGGCGTGGCAGGAAGAGAAACACCCCAAAAAGTAGCTTTTTAAATGCATATTTAAACTCTCTGTCTCTTCTTTCTCAACAATAAAGGTCTTTTTTGTGCCTGTTTGAAATGAATCAGTCCAATATCAGCTAATCACACAGTAAGATGTGATGCTGGGTGAAGGTTAAGTGACGATGTTAAGGATTACTAGATGACGTCATGTGATATGACAATCATGAGGATCATTGAGTGTTTTTTTTTCTTTCCTTCAAGGCCCTTCAACACTGGGTTTATGATTTATGATGATCCAGATTGAGAGTTTCGGATCAGATAGTGATTCCAGGCAGGTGACAAATGCATGTATTTAAAAAGAAAATGACATTAATTCACCAAAATTTGCCTGTTTTGTGATGAAAATTGTCGGCCATGTTGGCTAACTTCATTGCTAAACAAACTCTGAAGCACCAAACTTTTGCAGTTTCGCTGTAATGACACTGACGAATATATCCGAGCCTTTCCTCCTGCCTTCTGTCAGGATCGGGTCAGACAGACTCTGATTTGATTTTATAACCGATCGAAAAAAAAGCGTTTTTTTTTTCTTTTTTCTTTTTTGTTTTTTTTTTTGTTAGTGTCGCACCGGCTTTATAGAGCTCGCCTGGCTCTCATTTGACAAACAATATTTGTGTACTCCTTTATTCTGTGAAAGGGAAAAAGGTTTGGAGACGCACTCAGACAGACAGCAGGCAGAGGAAAATAAAGGTGCGGGTCTGAAACGAGGGGGGGCGACGTTTTGTTTTGGTGTGCCGAGATCTTTCCCGCACAAAGGCCTCCTGCGTGAGGGCTGAGGGAGCTCATCAGCAAAAAGTGAAAGCATTAATTACTTGAATAAAGGCGACTGGCATGTTTTGTTTTTTTTTTAAATCGCCGTCTTTCAACCTACATGGAAAAGAAGGGGAGAGATTTCAAAGCTTGCCGGGGAGGGAGCAATTTTACGTAGCCTATAAAAACCATTATTCTCTCCGTAGTTGACAGAATCACAAGATGATATGATTGGAGGGGAGGTAATGGTGCCTCTTTCAACAATAACTGTTCCCAGTTTATTTCACCTAAATTACCTTTTAGCAACGCAACAAAGAAAATTTCCCTTGTTGCACTGCTGAGGGGCAATTTTCGGTTGTTGCACGTCATATTTATCCATTCTGACTTCGGCTCTTGTTCATAAGACTCGGTGATTGCTACGTCTCGTCTTGCTCTTTCTTATGACTCCTGGTTAAATTGGTTTTGCAGCGTTGCGTGTGGTTTGTCTTCCAGAAGAATATGAGCGCTTTCATTTCAAGATGGTCTTTTTTTGTTGTTGTTTTGTCTTTAAAAAACAGGGGAAATATGAAGTAAATGTATCATTTCTTAATTTGGGATTTCGACGATGGATTTCGAAAGGAGAATCTGAAATGCTGCAAACGGAGGAATTACAACAAGCCTCGTGTTGCTGTGCGAAATCGAGCCTGCGTCTTGAGCTGCCGTGCTGCTCCGGCCCCACTGTGCCGTGTAACCGATCGTTACGTGGCCCCGGCTTTTCGGGGACACCCGCGGACAAATCACGCTGCTACAGGTACGCGGCTCCTGCAGGGGGGGTTCGTAATGGTGACGAATCTCAGAGAACACCGCTGCTCTTACAAACAACAGCTGCAGCCTTTGTGGAATATATCAGAAAGAAACCCCTCCTTTTAAATGGTTATTTGAACGAGTTTATTGTCATTGTATTATGCATATTGTTTGATTGTGAATCAATGCGACCCTCCTGCACCTTGTTCACCTCTCCGCCCTTTCTTCTGCTTGAAATATCGACGACGTGTTGATGTCTGATCGCCGGAGACTCCTCACGCCGCTCCAGCTTCACATTGTGTGTCAAATAAATTGATGTAATTACTTTCAAGCCTCCTTTTCTATTACTCCTCTCCTGACTGGAATGACACCACCAGCTCCTCAGCTTCAGGAGGTGGATTAAAGATGCCGCGCGTTCGATGAAATATCTTCAAAATACTTCTCGCGCTGTAGTTTGCATCTTAAAATTCGCCACTTTTAAACAATGCGCTGCTGCATTATATGTGAATCTCCAGCAGCAACCGCAACCCAAACCCATTAACCGTCTTCTTCAGAGCTCATCAGTTATTTCGGATGAGAGGAGACGTCCATTAACCGAGCACACAGCCGAGCTCCCATTATAGCACACATGGTTTGCTTGTCATTTTCCCTTTTCATGTGCAAGATCTCCCCTAATCAACAGGCACTGAAGTAAAAAAAAAAAAAACTTCTGCTTCACAACAGCACAGGGAGCATAAATCACCCCCGACTTACTGTCACAAGCAGGCCGGGCCAGCGTTAAAGCCTGGTTAGCGTCTACGCCGGCACCCATTAAGATGCATTTATTGTTTGCGTGCAATTAGGAGAGTTACGCTTCAGCCGGCGTTAGAAACCGCACAACAGAATCAGACACACAAGGATGCAAAAAGAAGAAAAAAATCATCAAAAAGCAGAGTGGCGAGGGCGTTTGCACAGCGTGTTCTCGTCCAAACGTCTCGGGACGTAATGAAACAGAAGGACCGGCGGAGTGTGGACATGAGCGGCGAGCAGGAGGCAGGCGGCCGCGGCGAGGTGACGACGAGTCAAAAAACAGATTACTCTCGCGGCCCGCTGAGAATAAAGACGCTCTTACAGGGTTACACGACGGAGAGAAACAAAGACAGAGAGAGAGAGAGAGAGAGTTTAACACATTACATCCTCAAATAAAAGCCGACAGCCGAGCGACGAGCGGAGGTGAATTAACTGCATTCAGCACAATGTAACTCTAATTTCATCAGTTGCCAATCTGAAATCAGAAATCGCTAATATCACACTCCAGCTGCTCCCAGTTTCCTTCGGTTAAGCCGCTTGATTACAACAAATACTTCCCGGAGGTGTTTGGCATTAAAAGCCAAAGTGCTCAGCCAATCAGCAAATATTTATGCTGTATTTGTGCAAAAAAAAAAAAAAGAAAACCACTTTGTTATTCCAATGCTTTACATCCCTTCTCTTCTTTTTGCACATTTCAAACTGTGCTCTCAAAGTTGTTGACATCTCTGACTGAATTAAAAGTTGTACCCTGACGCGGCCTTGTTTTCTGCCTCAGCTTTAGAAATTATTGTCTCAACAATTTAATGCTGAAAAGTGGCATGAGTCACACACGAGCTTGCCGGGAACATTGTTAGCAATACATCAATCTGGCGTTACCGGCAAACGGGAACATTATGAAACTCAGCTTGAATAGCATCTTCGCCACTTCAGCATCTAATTAAATTTGAAGTTTGTTGTTTTTGAGCCCCCTAACACGCAAGTATAAAGTCCTTTAGAGGGATTTTGGATTGAGTCGGGAACCAAGAAAGACTTTTACTTTGGCGATGTCCAAGATGGCAGACTTTTAATGTGAAATGTGATGGAAGTGCTGCAGAAGAGTGATGATAAAATGAGAGAAAGTGGACACGTTGCACCTTTTTGCAACAAACTGGACATTCATTTACTATAAATAATTATCACAAAGTCTTGTGAAAGGTGTGAAGTTCATGTGCTGAGCAAAAAACAAAAGTACATTTAGATCTACAAGAGCTACAGAATTAACTATCATTCCTTTCATTCGAGTCCTTTTAGTGACTTCAGACGCACAAACAATCCAATGCAACGAAGAAGTGTGAATGAATAGAAATGGGTGAATTAATGCTAACGAAGCTGCCCCACCGACCCCGTAGAGCCCCCGATGAGCCAGCCACCTTCAGACCACGGCGGAAAAGAGGCCAAGAATTAAATGAGTGCCGAGTGCAGGTGAAAGTCTCGAGTGAGTCTGAGGCAGAAATCAGGCTTTAGTGGCAGCCTGTGTCCTCCCAATTCCAGTAATCAAAGCTCTGTAAATTACAATGGCCCGGGAGATAAACTGTTTTGAAACCTCGCCATGGATCAAATGGGCAATCTCGATTCAAGCCAACTACAAAATTAGCCAGCCAGTTTCAGTTGTGTTGTTTCTTTTTTTTGTTTTCTTTTTCTCCTTCCAGGGAGAAGCCCAATTCAATTTCACCCCACGTGTGCCGAGAGGTTGCTCAGACAGCGTGATCAATTGATAATAAGAATGTGGGCCGGGCAGGATAGAAGAAGTTTCATTATTTTAATTCCTTTATAGCTGCCCCGGAGCAGCAAGTCACATGAATTTATTTGCGTCCAGATGAAAGGATTAGTGTATTGATTACCGGCGTGATTAAATGTAACGCCGCTTATAATGAGAGCTTCTGGGAATCATAAAAGATGGATGCGAAACATACATGATGTCACGAGGCCGATTTTTTTTTGTTGTTGTTTCTTGCTCAGTTTTATCGCTGCAAGAGGCAAATAAAAAGATCTACCAATGTTATGAATACATAAAGAAAATGTAAGTTAATTATTTCATATTGTCTTTTATTGTAGACTACAATAATAATAGAAAAAAAAGAAGAAGAAGCCGCAGTAAATATTTTATCCTCCAGTTCCTATATGAGCTCTGAGGATGAATCATAAACTCCGTCTTAACGTTTACAATAACAGCGGCGGCTCTCTGCGGGAAGATCAGGCATAATGTTAGAAATGATATACCGCACTGCTGAGCTGCATTATTCCCCTTTGTTTCTTCTAAATTTGACATTAAAAACATGCAAAAGATCACGTTATTGCCTCTGCTGTTTGAGGATATTGGTGCTTTTTACGAGCCGACCACCCTCATCATCATCAGCTGATTCGTTACCCCGATGTGTGACGTAGGCCGGAGATTTGTGGATTCCCGAACCCTCCGATGAGACAGTTTGGCAAAATGTGTTGTGCCAAAGCAAGCAAACGCTCATTTTGTACTCTGCAGGGAGGGCTGGAGCTCAGGTGGTGGAGGGGGAGGAGGGTCATCTATTGATTGTGAAGTCAAGGGATCCCCGATGAAGAGGCTGACCTGCCGAGTATGGAGGAGAAAAGTTGGACAAAAGCGAGGTCCAACACTGATGTGAGGCGAACAGGTCAGGGTCAAACTGTATGTAGACTTTTTGCTCTGCAGTGAAGTGTTCATGCAAAGCGTAAAAGTTGGATAAAACACCGCCCTGAAGTCTGGACTGCCACAAAAACCTGATACAGAACAAGACGACGACTCTGTCATAAATTATATTCAATGCTTTGAGGTTGTAGAAATACCCTTCAAATAAAAAAAAAAACATGGAGAACAAAACGCTGTATAGTCACTGAACTTGACTGACAACTGAAAAGGTAAAAAGAAAAAGAAATAAAAGAATCGACAGTCATTGGTAAAAGAAAATAGAAGATTTAAGATTCAGATTTAACAGGTGTCAGTGTAAAAATGCATCATAAAACTTTAAACGAGCTGAATTAACAGCCGCGTTCGTTCAGCAAAAGTTATTCTTAAAACTTCAGAGTTTGTTTGAGTTATAACTGTCGGATTATCAGCAGACAGCACATCTCGGTATAAACCTGTTTAATTAAACCACCGAGCCGACTGCAGACAGAGAAACTAATATTTAGAGCCCCACTCCTCCGCTGTGGTTCAGAAATGATTGAAGGTCACTGACGGTTTCCTGGAGTGGAAAACAAATTCAAAATCAAAAGTATCTGTGGGGGGAGGGGAGGGGGGTGAAATAAGAAAATAATATGATAAAAATTCAACAGTATTGTTCCATCATGAAATCAACAAAATCAAACTTTTATCACGCACATAGTCTTTGTTTTTGAGCAAAACTATTTCAAATGTAAATAATACATTTGGTGTCTGAATTATAAAAGTTTGAATGTACTTTAAAATTTAAAATACCATTACTGCAGGAAAGGAGAATGTCGTCAGTATAACACGTGACCTCCTCAAAGTTTTAAACAGCCAGTATAAAATAAGATAAAGATATATATGAGCAGTGTGTCGGCACAGAGCCTTCGGTCTTGTCAGCGGATCAATAAAAACTCCCAGCAGAGTTTTCGGAAAAGAAACACACTCCCAAAAAAAGCGCCGGGTACACCTCCAGGCTAATCTCTCTGTAGGTTGAAGGCTGAAGTCGGAGCTCCATCTGCGTGTTGTTACGAGCTGGTGGTTTTTAGCGTTTGCCAAAATATGACTGCATCAAAAAAAAGAAAAAATCCAAACAGCAAAATGACTCTTCCGCCGGTCTTAGCAGTCCTTCGTGGGTCAGCGTCGAAGGTCTGGACACCCTCAGATCAAACTGCACCGCGTCGCACATCCACATCAGATAACGAGCTCTAAAAAGTGAACTAAAGAAGAAGCTGTGAAAGTCTGACAGGCAACTTTTCACTGTTTGCATAAAAGGGAAATTTTAAGTGAAAAAAAGCCTTTTGAAGATTGTTAAAAAAAAAAAAACTGCAGGTAGGACAGACTAATGATATTTCCTGCATTTACCTTTAATAGGTTAAACCGACTCACTCGCTCACATTTACTCCAGCTTGGGCCCGTCAAACTGACAGTGCCTGTATAAACACAGTATTGTTTCCCTCCACCTTAATCAGTGCCTTTTCCTTCATGCGATGAGCCACCTGCACAGGTATTTATGAAATCTTTGATCTGCTTGTTTTTAACCTTTAATGCGCCCACATTGAAAATCAGCTCCCCTCTTTTTTGCAATTACAAAGTCATGAAATAAATGAAATGAAACACATTTTTCAAAGATGCAAAAAAAGTAAAAAAGTCAGAAAATAGAAGAGTTGCAGGCATGAAAGTCCCTGCAGCGTTTAATATTAGATGAAAGTAAAAGTGGCAGTTTTGCAAAACGGAGAAATGGTCAGTATTTCTGACTGTGAAGAAATCTGAGACCTTTCTGAGAAGAGCAAAATAATAAACTGCTGTACTTCAGCAGCAGCACAGTCCTAGTCTAAAATACTTATATATTCATTATTACCTGGCCACGCTCTGAAACTCTGCTGGCCAGACTACCTGAAGGACATTTTGTTATTTTTCATAATCCTACGGGGAGGCTGCGAACGCTGTTTTAGGAGTGTTATTAATATTCCGCTGAGACAGGTCCAAGTGTCTCTGCAACCTGCCCATTAAATAACATCAAGTCCTGAAGACAAAAATAGAGCGACGGCAAATTAATCTTTCAAACGCTTCCTCAAGTCTCCCCTCGTATTAACTAACGTGTTATTAGTGCGAGGTGCATCGGCCGCGGAGATCGCCGGGCACTTAAAGATACTCATTTAGGCTGTTGTCAGATCTCCAGCCGCTCCGTCTCTCAGTAACGCGAGACAAGAGGGATGCGAGGCAAAATGAAAACCGCACGTAATTTTTAAAATTACTCTCACTTAGCGAAATGACTTTGTCACCCAATTTCACCCCGCTGGAAAACAGCCAGGGAACACTGGGGAATTAGCAGATGAAAAGGCATTAATGAAAGACAGTTGTCATTCTCTGACAAATGTCACAATGAATAAATTAGTGCGGCGGTGAGACGAAGACCTGATGTACCACAGGACGTTATGTCTGGAGGTTTGTGTGGAAACGAGCGTCTGCCGAACACCTCGCGGCGTTTTCTCCTCAGACACTAAAACCTGAATCCTCAAACTCTACTGTGAATAAAACAGCAGTGAATTTCTGTCTTTCTCACATCAAGTGCAGCTCGTTGCACAAGAAAACAAAACTCAATCTTTGCATCAAAAAAAAAAAAACCCTCTCTATATCTATATGATATTCTCGCCGTGGGAGCTGGAGGGGACGGCGACAGGATGCAGCATGCTTCGGGACGCTCGCGGTAATCAGTTTGCCATCGATTCTGGCTCTAACAAACAGCATACAGTCGGGGCGGCTCCTTAACCGAGTTAGTGGCGGAGACGCGCTCTGCTGAGTTCTGGTGGGAAGTTCAGAGAGCTGCGAGGCTGCATGACATCATCCATTAGTTCAAGTTTGTGCGTTTTCTTACTGTGGTTGTGTCATATCAGTGCACCATAGCTCTTTTTATTCTACTTAATATTTCACATACATTTGACTTCATTCACTTGAATGCACCTATCTACTTTATCTCCGTCTCAGCACAATTATAAAATGTTTTTTTCTTGCACCTTACTCCAAGCATGAGCTGACTTTGTGAATCGATCAGCACCCTTTCACTGTCATTACGCCAACTCTGACCACTCAGTTTATTTCTTTTTAGCTTTCTCACGAGACAAGATGCTCACTACATGTAAGTGCTTACTTAGAATGACGACTTCTGGTGACCAATCTTGCTCCACTAATCTCGGGTAAGCGTGGTTGGAAAAACATGACAATGTGGTAAGAATCTATTTGTGCCATCTACATTTTTTTGGGTAAAGAAAATGAGAAAACAATCAATCTAATGTGTAATAAATTGAACTGGTAGAAATGTGACTGATACTCTGTAGGAAATGCATCAGAATAACTCCACTAACTTCCACTGCTGATTACTATTTAACTTTAAAACCACACAAATCATTGTTGTAAGTTGTTGGATTTCGCTATGCAACTTTTTTTCCTTCCCTCCGGAGTAAGTAAAAGTAAAATCGTCCACATCCTCAAGAGCACTTTCTGCACCCTCTCAACTCCAATTACATGCAGAACTTCTTCCTGAGAATCACGCCGAGCTCGCTAAGATCCCCAGCCCGATGTTCATTGGCTATGCAAGAGGTGTTTGTCCCCGGAGAGCCACCACCACCTCTGTTAATTACCCCTTGTCTTCCTTTTACATTTGAGAAGGCTCCCGTCTCCTCGAGTCGAGATGTGCACCTTGAAGTGGGCAATTATTCCTCGCATTGTTCAAGTTTCCACTGCTTCGGCTCAGGAGGAAAAAGGGAGTGAACTTAAAGTGCCTTCAGGAAAGTTGTTTGTTTTAACTGTGCTAGTCTTACACTCCTGAAGACTTCCGAATGCTGAAGGATGGACAGGCGCTGGAGGACTCTTCAGCTGTTGATTTCACGGCAACAACTTGAAAACGCTTGTCATTCAGGATGTGGTGCAGGAGCAAAGTGATGCAACTAAACTGTTTTTTTTTTGCATGAGGCCCATTAAAATAAATCAAGTAGGTCATCTATTAATGACTATTTAAGAAATATAAAGACAACCAGCCTTTCAAACCAAAAAAAATCACTAAATTAAATCATCCAACAAATTAAGTACTGAAGTACTGAACCTGGGACTCATCTATATAAGCCCTACATAAATGACTTTAGCATTTAATAGAGTTATTTAATAAAGTTTCTCCTCTCTCTCTCTCCTGACAGCAGTGACAGGCTCTGCAGTCGTCCATCGATAACCTGCCGCTCTATTTTATTCTGTGTGCAATTTATTCAGCAGCTTGTCAGTGAAAATGTTAACACCACCTGAGGTGGTTCAGGAAAAAACATGCTTGTTACACGAGTTAAACACCTCGACAAGTGAGGGGTCCACACATCATTATTCTATTACGTTAGATATAATAATACAATTCATATACCACATAGGACTGCTGTGTTCATTATTCATTTACAAGCTGTGATTTCATCAAATATTACACCCTGAACAAGACTCAGAGTCAACATCCATCTGCGAGGCTGCGGTCAGTACATCCCGTTCGCATCTTAGCACGTTAGCATGCTAACGATTGCCAATTAAGTGCAGCTGAGGCTGATGAGAGCATCATTAGTTTTTCCATCCGCTGGATGTTTAGAGATGTCTCAGGCCGAGGCGACAGATGTGCGTGAAGCAGAAACATCAGATCTTCATTTTTAAACCTTCCTCATTACGTTTTCGCTCTCTCATGTCCACATGAATCCCCCGTTTTAAGACCCTTTATATCCTGGCGTCACCACCAGCTCAGGTGTCGTTAATCGAGGCAATCAGCGTGTATCCCATGAAAACACGATGCACCGACAACACCCCCCCCCCCCCACCCGGTGTGAGCGAAAATAAACCACAGCTGTTCACATGTTGTTGACGCCAGCAACATGTGAACTTCAAACCAATTTATTCCGACTTGGTGTGACATTAACAGGAAAGGTGTGAGGGTTAATGAAATCTGCGCCGAAACACTCAACCGACACGTAATGGACTGTTCGACTGCCCTGAGCGCGTGTTTGATTGCGTTTTTATTGTTTTGACACGTGAACACTGAAACTGGCATTAGCCCTCCATGAAATATCAAACATAGCAGGTTTTCTTCTCTCTGACCTGAGCTTCACATGTCCACCCACTTTCCATAACTGCCTATTTTAAAGGGCAGGATGTTATCGTGGACGACTAATTACTAAAATGACTAGATCGTGCATTAACAGATGAAGTAAAAGTCAGTAGTTTGGTTAAGCTCCCCATCTTGTTTTCATAAATATGAATCCTTTCACATTTCACAAACAAACCACACAAACATGGCACTCGCAGGCAATAAAGTGGTGCGGTCGAGCACACGTCCGGATGACAGATTTATTGTACTTTCCATATTACTGCACGTCGTGACAAATCCCACTTGTGACACGAAACTCCGCTTTATTGCAGTTTTACATGTTAGCTCGAGCGCGACCACAACTTCCTACAAGTCCCGACCCACAACCGCTCAACCACAATTACAGCTTTTCCTGAAATGAGACAGTTTAGGTTTGACCTCCTCTTTAAATGAAGATGTTTTTCTTCTCTATTCTGTTCACTACGTTCCTACCAAATAGAGGCAGGAGTCTTACTTCTGCCCTACACTCGCGTAAAAAGGTTGATTTGCAGTCGCTGTTGGACACTAACAATAAAAATCACGCTTAACTGTGCCTTCAATATGTAATACATCAATAGATTTTAACAATGATAACCTATTTTTACATAAATAATTCCTTTGGGATGGATAAGAGTTAGACTTTTTGACATCTTTCTTGCTTTATTACTTTAGCCTGGACTTGTTATTACACTTGTGGTATCGACCTTTTCTGAACTAACTATCAGCAAGAGTGTGAATTAAATGTCAAACTTTTCAACTGAAAGTCCATTAAAACGCAACTTTCTTATATATTATTTAAGTGAAAATCACCTACTACTGACCTTAAGAGTCACCTACTACCAAGTTAAACCAAATATCCAGATTGATTATCAGTTTAACTGGCATCTCGCTCATTTTCTCATGTATTTTTCCTGACAAAAAGACATTCTTTAAAACATTAAGGCGGTCATGTAGCTCAGTCGAAAACTTGGGTGTCTTTAAATGTCACTTTTGAGTTTGAGTAGATGTTAAGTAACGTACAGTTTTTAACAGCTTTTGACACTTTAATTAGTTTAAACCTCTGATAATTAGATTTGTCAGGGGATTTGAAATGCTTCACATTTAAAAACTCCTTTAACACTGCATCTAAAAAAAAAAACAGTACAAGTGGAAATATACAGACTTTTTTTACTTCCGTTATTTTAGGCGTCACATTTGTCCACCGCCGCGCTATCTACATGCTTTTAACATAATGTTTACAGCCTGTACTGCTTGACCTTTACTGTGTATTCGCCTTTTATGAACCACTAATTACGACCGCCAGAATGACCCGGCGCCTAACCAGCGAATCCGCCCTTCAACTCAAAGACTCGGGTCTCAAATGTCAACTGAAAACACAGAAAGGGCTGAGAGGAATAAAAGACTTTCTAACAGAGATTTTACAAACTTTAATTATCTTTGAGCACTTAGGCTCTGTGTAATAGAAAAAAAAAGAAAGTGCAGACCTTTAAAAAGCATGCAGAACGGATAACATCAGCTGCCTTCGATCTTTAGATGCACACAAAGAGTTCAATCGCTTGAAATTTACCACCCCCCCCCATAAAATTATAGGAACTGTCTTACTGAGTACACGAGACCTGTGAAATTACCTTGAACATCTCCACTTTGGTGAATAAAGATATTTTGGAATTTAGAGTGAAAAGATGAGTTGAAATTCAGCTTTTTTTCTTCCTCTCTTTTATTTTTTGTAGTTTCTAACAAAAAAATAGCTTCTCAAAATGGTTGTGATGTTCTCAAAGTATTCCTTTCACCTGAATCTGACTGCGTATATGTGCACATTTGTATTTTTTTCTTTTTTTTTCCACCCAGTTTGATCTCATCGCAGGTCGGTGTTTGAAACACGATGGTTTTATTATGAAAATTTCCTTTCATCTCTGTTAAGACAAGTAATTTTACTAATGAGCCCCTGGCTGATTTATAATTGACAACTGCCAAAGACCAGGTGTTTTCCTGCATTTGAATTTCAAAACTGAGCTGGATAGATGTTTGCTTAAAGCGATGCATTCAAATGCTGAGTGTGTCAAGATGAAGGACCAGCTTTGGCACCAGCTGCCTGGCACTACGGAGCCCCTGATTACGGCACCGGGGGCGACGTGTCAGCTTGAAATACTACGCCCTGGGTTCGCATGTTTTTGAGGCCAAGAGCTCCAGTGTATAAAAAAAAAAAAAAACCCAGCTGGATCACGACTTTACTCGATGTGTGATGGAGAGTAGGTGAGAGAGGGAGCTGCAAAAGAAGCAATCCCAGGCAAGGGCATCTGCAAGGCCAATAAATAATGGCGTGTGCAAGGAGCCGGAGTGATGGCTAGCTGTATTTACTCTGCGCTCGTCCTGACAGCTCTGCGAATGTGCTGTTTTTCTTCTTCTTAAACTCTCTCGCCTGCAGAGGGACAATTAAAGATGCCCAACGCTCGGTTCTAGACTCGGCGAATGATGATGGAATACTGATGAGAGGTGATGCCCGGCCAATCCTAACAGAGTCTCGCCGCCGAGTCCTGCATTGATTTGTCTCCGTTCCGCTTTTTGTGCCGACTGGATGAATAAAAGGCTCCACCAGCTGACGGACTGATAGAAAAAATAATAAATTCAGCGGAGTCTGATGAGGTTGCGGGGTAAGAAATGTACCCAGATAAAGGAAGTTTTCGCCCGGCAAACAGAATATTAAGGCGTTTCATTTATATTTCACATTATGTTCCTCCTGATAGTGTTCTTTATATAAAATATCAGTGTTTACTACAGCTGGGAGCACACATAAAGACTTATGCAAAGGCCGGAGTCGGGGCTCAAAGAATCCAATTAGTCAGCCGAGGCCCGCACCTTACCGACATCGCGCCAGACCCCCTTTTTATGTCCTCGCAGGTGGTGGGCCCACACGGCAGCGGACACAATTCATTTAAATGGGCTTAAACCAGGAGCATGTCCGGCCACCGGGACCTCGCCGCTTCCCTATCGCATCGCTGCATTAAAGGGAGTCTTTAAATGGCGACCAGTTTGCCTCAGAGGGGGGGTGCTACGTAAAGCTTTCAGCCCCAACAACAAAGCATCCAGGATCCAGCGTGCGGATGTAATGGACCCGGTGCATGCTGCAGGGATTAGAGGTCCTATCTGGCTTGGGAAGGCCTCGGAGCTTGAGGATGCGGAAAGGCCGTCGTCTGGTTTACCGAATAATAAGCTGCAAAAAAAATGGATGGATGGGATGAATTTGGTGTTGAATTCACACCAGTCTGCATCAAATCCATTTAATGTTGCTTTAACTTTATAATATAAGTCCACAAATGTATATTTTGGTGGTAAAACCCCAAAACTTTCCAGGATTTTTGACCCAACAGATTTGAAATTATCCTATTAAAACCCAGAAAACAAAACAGGAAGAAAAAAACAAAATAACAAAATAAATAAATAACAGAAACAGGCTCAGAAAGTAATAAACTTGCTAAGTTCTAATAGATTTGGAGCTTACAATTCAGGCGTCCCACCAACTGGACCAGAAGGTGGACCAGTGTTGAGCAAGTGCTCGACAAACCAAGATAAATCCTGCAAGAACACCAACTCCTGTCAGCCCCATGTCCCAGAAATCATCATCACATTGGACAACGCTGTTAATTGTGGATGATACTGACGATACTGTGGTGAGGCCCTTTATGTCGTGAAGCAGCTGTGGGATACATCCCATCATAGACATGTGGTTAATGCTCCATTTTCACACAAAATTATGATCTTTCATTAATCTGAACCGAATGTTTCAGCTGTCAAACCCAAACAATATCGTCCCCACAGTTTATTTCTCATAATCTTAACCTCCTCAGAGATATTATCAAACAGGGAAATATAGAAAACACTGCAGTTAGGGGTTAAAAAATGTACGTAATCCTTAGTTCTGCAGAATGGACCGACATCAGAGCTGCATTTATACTACAATGACATCCATCAATAAATAATTTATCCTGCAATTTAGACAGTAAAGGAAAGTAAGTGTAAAAAAAAAGTGTAAAAAAAAAGACTTATAAAAGAGAAGTGTTGGTCGCCATCCGTCGACCTGGGAAGCGAGAAGTGTAAATCCTGCAGAGAGAGATGGAGGTGAGTGAACTTTGTGACCCTGCGGTGAACTTCAGCTCCGCGGCGAAGCCTGGGCGAGCTGGATTATAAAATAACACTCCCTTACTCACGACACGGCGCAATACTTTTTCTGTTTGCTCTGTTTTCAGAGCGGAGGGCAGGAGATCGGAGTCTTTAAGCCCCCACGATGACTTTTGATTTCATATCCCGACCGTCAACAATGATCTGGACCCGGCCGCCGTCGGCCGCGACGTCCAGTTAGCTTTGTGATCGCGGGAGACGTTCGGCTGAAGGCAATAAAAATAAAACCTCTCAGCCTGGTTTATGAGCGGCGTGCCTCCTTCTGCTCTGCAATGAACAAGAAAGAAAAGCTGCAGACTAAACCTGGGATCAGTCAACAGGAGTTCTCGAATCTCGCCTGCAAAGGGCAGCGCAGACCGGGAACTAAGCTGTTCCTGGGACGTGAAAGGGCAGCAAAGGCCGCCGCACACGTGAAGGGTAAAGATCGCCTCATGCGGAAAATACAGTTGGCACAGCGGCCGTCATGGCAGATGCTTTTTACAAAATATTGTTTTGAAGGTGTGTGCTTTGATGTTTGAGGCTCATTTTCTTTCGTGCATACAATAATAGTGTAATAAATGTTAGAAAATGAGAAATATGGTCATCGCAGTTTTGCAGAGCCCAACAGATTGTCCTCAAATAGTTTTTTTTTTTGTTTGTTCGACTAACAGTCCAAAATGTAAAAATGTTCTGTTTATAATGAACAACAGAGGAAATCAGCTAAACGCCACTTTTGAGTCTACAAATCTTTGTTAGATTTTCTGTCAGGAAACTAAAGAATTACTCAATCTGCTCTTGAATATTTACAACATGAAGGATATTTTCAACTTTGAGGTTTAAGTTTCTTTTTTGCGGAATCAAGCAGCAAATCTCAACGGTGTCCACAAATGGAAGTTAATGGCAAAAGTGACTTTTCTTCCAGTTCATTTTCTCTGTTTTCCCTCCTAATCTCCCATTAGCATTTGCCAGCATCACTCGCAGAACTCGGCGAGCTTTGGATCGCGCCGCCGCGCATGAGCCCGGACAGACTGGGCTCGTCAAAATCAAACAAAATTATTGTCGGATTTCAGCTGCTCTGGACTTATAATAACCCAATCTTCTGTTATGAAGCCATCCGTGCCACAGGAAAACCTCCAGGCCAGGCTGGATGGTCGGGTGGGCTCAGAAAAAAACACTCAGCCTGACCTTGACTTTAACTTCTTAAAACCAATCCTTCGGGAGAACCTGATTTGGTCATTCGGCCGGCCTCTCTATTGTCCTGTTTAATGATACGCTTCTCATCTAATCTACACAAAAGCACGAGAGTGTTCTGCTGATTACGTTGACCCTAAAAGTAATTGGCAGGCTGCTTGCCAAAGCAGGGAATTAATCTAATGTTTTGGAGCAATGATGAATCAGAAGCATTCAGAGGAGATAAATCACAAGAGGCCGAACAAACAAACGACAGTGACTGTAATTATCAAGAGGACTTTGTTTTGCTGCTTCGCCTAAGAACTCGGTGTACTGAGAGACAGGCAATAAACCTCCCTGAGACCGAGGACGCGGTCTCAGCAGACCGCCGACCTGTTGTGTAAGCCGACGTCCTGCCAGGGGAGGGGAGGATTACTAATAACTGCTGAGAGGTTGCCGGTTCAAACGCTGAAACCCCACTGAGAGACCGCGGGCGAGTGAGGAAGTTAATGTGAAACGGTCTCCCTTTTCCTCCCTGAGACCTGTAATCAGCAGACCCCTGAGCAAGGGTCGCTCCATGGTCGAAATTAGACTCTTATTGTGGCGGGGACTCACTTACCTGATGCAACGCTACAAAGTAAAAGCATTCAGACGCAGGAACCACACAGGGGGCAGTGGGATGAGAAGGATTTGAATGATGATTGTGTAGGAAATAAGAAAAATTTACGTTTCAGACTCCAATTTTCATGATTTTAAACAGAATATGCTGTTCTGCATCATGTTCTCGCTGGCATGCA
>JAOXYL010000055.1:18059629-18069629 GCA_028564955.1 Terapon puta
TGTTTTTAAAACGCATTGAAAACTAATGAATCAACAAAATATATCCCTTGTGTTCAATCTGTATTAACATAAAAGGAAAAAGAGCAGGTAACATCAGAGTTTATCTCCCCACTGAGGATACGACGCCCCTGCTATCTTCATATTTGTCTTCATATTTGAATTGCATGGAGGTGAGGTAACGATGTGAATGTTATATATTGCACCTTTCGTCCTCCCCTCCCACATTACCTCCTCATTCGGTGGCGCTGAAGCACACGGCTCACTGTAACCCAGCAAAAACACAGCAGGGGATAATCTGGAGAAAATGTGTGTGATCTGCAGGTGTCCGCAGCCTAAAACAGGCCGAGGACGTAGAGCTGAGACTCATACGAACTCTTATTTTTTTCCTTCTCTTTCAGGGCACAAACAGAGAACACGCTCGTGGAAGGGAAAAAAAAAGAGAAGAGTCTTTTCAAACGCCGCTCTGCGCTTAACAATGGGAGACCGATTGCATCTTCCAGCGGTCGCCAGCGCCTTGCTCCCGGTGGCCCTCGGCATTTTGACCCTCCTGCCTCACAGCCTTCTGGGTAAACCCGCGGGGGAGGAAAACGCCGGCGGTTCAGCGCTGCTCCAGAGGGTGAAGAGAGGCTGGGTGTGGAACCAGTTCTTTGTCCTGGAGGAGTACACCGGACTGGAGCCACTTTATATCGGAAAGGTCAGTGCTGGCTGCAGGCTGCACGTGGACGTGTGCACGCGAAGGTGAAACCTGCAGGAAATTCAGAGTCTACAGGCGAGGGGGGGGCAGCTTGGTGTGTGCAGAGATGTTTCAACCCTAACTTTCAAACAAACCCAGAGATCTATAGGGGTCAGCGGGCTGCAGGTCAGAGTCGAGCACATGAATGCAGAAGAGAAGCTTGTGGGTGGGCAGAGGCAAAAAAAAAAATCCCAATTTAATCCCTGGATGCTCTTCGTCCATACTCCGACAGCCTCTCCTCCCCCCGCTTTGAACCACAGCCAGGCTGCGGTGATTGAGTTAATTGACTCGAACCGAGGCTTCGCTCGGTCGTCACTGAAGTGGACGGCACGTCCGCGGCACGGCCGACATGCTCTGAAAAGAGCAGACGAGGGATGCTCACAAAGGAGCACTTTGATTGCTCGGTCGCTAAAGCGAATTGAACATTTGATCAATAGTTGTAAGGCCGGTCATCATCAGTGGAGAGATCTTGCAAACTGCGATGAAAATTGCCATTACCTCGCCGGGAGAGTGGCTTTTTTTGGTGAAACTTTCTTAAGTCATGGGAAAAATGACCCTCTAGAAACATAAGACGTCCTGTAACTTTGAGCTCTCTGCGGCTAAATATCCTTCATAAAATCGTGTTAGTGATAAATGCTGTTAGCAGGATTTTCTTTTACCTTTTTGTGTTAATTAAACTACAAAAGAAGCTCAACCGAAGTCGCTCTGCGTCGTTATGACATCTGAAACTAAAAGGAGTTTTTGCAGTTGGACAAAGCAGATAATTAAGCATCCTTCAGTTGTACTTTTAAGCACAATTAAATTTGTTTCATCACTTTGCTCGGAGTCTTTGCGCCTATATGGCTGAGCAGTTTTTAGTCAGTGGAGTGTTTAATAGTCTGACTTTCTAACAATCTGGCCACTGGTACATTTCAGCATCACTGAAACAAGATATGGCATCAATAATACTATATCCTAAACTGATTGGTAATTTACTTGAATATTAGATGTCTGATATTATATACCAGACAAGTCATGTTTTTTTATTCAGCCATTAACTTTCTACATCGCCTCTTTCCTTTTGCTCTGAAACACGCCTGGAGATGGATTATATTTTAAAAACATGACTGCATGTTGTAAAAATGCATAAAAATCTGTAAATACTTCACATAAGCACTGCACACCTTGGATTTGTCCACTAAACGTTCACTTTTCAACCTTAAATAACGTCAAACATCTGCAGACAAACGGACATATATGAGAGAAAACAGCATCCATATTACTGCTCTTGATATTATTAATGAAGCAACAAACAAACTCTGTATTTTACTGTACGAAACTCGTGAATTTAAATAATATCTGTGTCCATATGTGGCTCTTTCTTTAAAATACATCAGATCTTAAAAACACTTGATTCCAGTTCTTTGATTGAATCTGCCAACGCCTCAGTTGCCTCTTAAATTTCCCTTTGGAAATGATGCAAACCTGCCTAATTAGCGCTCTGGAATGACTTCCTCCCCTTTCCCGCCACCGCTCGGGAATAACGAGGAAAAATACTGGATTCGGAAAAGTCACGTGCTCGGACGGCGTGGAGGCGTAACAAGTCCTGAGAGAGCGCCGGGAAAACTGCACCGTATCTGCTTATGTGGTTTGAATTATTCCTTTCAGCCGCGGTAGCATGTTCACTTCTTCTTCTTCTTCTTCTTCTTCGTCGTTCCCATTTAGCGTTTCTCCACTGATTCCTTTCAGTTTTTTTCCCCCCCGACCTCAATGAGATGAGTGATTCTGACAGGCCGGGCTACTACCCAGAGAGCCACTCAGAGCAGGAAGGCATTGTTGGATATGACAAAGCGGGAGAAGCTCGCCGTAGCCTCCCCCTCCCTTAAGACTTTTTTTTTTTTTACCCTTAAGCTTCTCAGTATTCAGAGCCGCTGGGATGTCGGAGGTTTGGGCTTTGGGCCGGGCGGGCTGAGACCGAGCAGGTAATTGATAGCCTCGGTGTCAAACTCCCTCTTTTCAGGAAGGGATCAGGCGGATAAGGCGGAGGGGAAGGTCTGAGATATATCACCTGGAGACACGGGGATGAGGCCCACAATGGGGTGTTGATTAAAAAATATATTCCGGGGGCCGAGCTGGGAGAGAGCGCAGGTGGGCGCGCTGTCCGAAGAGATAGGAAAAGCCGCATTGTCTGCAGCCCCGGGAATGATGGGTTTTGTGGAGACTTGCTCCCGAACTATCGCCGGAATAACAACAATGAAGTGCAAACTTTTAGCAGTTTGACAACCTTTCGCCGCGTCACTTAGCAGCTCCAGAAAAAGTCCGTATTGTTGAAGGAGGGTGTGTTTGGAGTCAGCGGGGGAGGGGGAAGTTAGTGCGCTCGCTGTGCACACACCTGTTGATTATACATACGTCAATAGGGGCATTTAATTCTGCTCCGCCGGCGTTGATGGGAGTAAGCACTCATCACGCGAAGAGGTCCTCTGAGTGCAAGTAAGTAAGGAGTGATTGCACATCAACAGGCTGGCATTTGCGCCTAGAGGCCACAAAAGGCGTCTGATTGCGCCGCAGGGCAACAATCGGGCTCTGAGCTGTGATTAGATTTCAACTTACGGCGGCGGTATTAGGGAGCACATACGACCCGGCGCCACCCGCGAAGATGTGTTGAGTTAATTCAAAGATATTCATTTCATCGTGATTTTTAAAACACCAAAGATCTCCATTTTCTGCTGACTGACCGCAGGGTTATTTATTCTCTGACACATTTTTCGGTTGGATTCGGATCAGGAACTTTCCACTGTTTGGCCCCAAAAGTCCTTCGGTTGTCTCGTCTGTACGTTTATGATCGCTGTGCCGCTTGTATTGTTCTAAAAATGGGGGATGTGACCTCATTAAACGTCCTCAAAAGCATCGGTGTCCTCATACTTTTCTCGTTTGTCTGGGATGTGTTGTCATGATTTTTTTAGATTTCTCTCCCTGCATGAGAAGTTTTAGGGGATTTGACGAATTAGTTGTGCCGTGTTACCTCCAAACCTCTTGAGATATATCTTCAAATTGAGTTAAAAGTTATTATTCACTGTGATCGTCCCCGCAGCTCCACTCGGACATGGACAAAGGGGACGGCTCCATCAAGTACATCCTGACGGGCGAGGGCGCCGGCTCCACCTTCACCATTGACGACAACACGGGCGACATCCACGCCATCCAGAGGCTGGACCGCGAGGTGAAGGCGCAGTACGTGCTCCGCGCCCAAGCCCGCAACCGCCTGACGGACCGGCCCCTGGAGCCCGAGTCCGAGTTCATCGTGAAGATCCAGGACATCAACGACAACGAGCCGAGGTTCCTGGACGGACCCTACCAGGCCACCGTGCCCGAGATGTCCAAAATAGGTGAGCAGATTGAAAAACGAACTGCTTGCTCGGGCGTGTTCGAGGTCTTTGTTTTTGAAAGGGGAGCGGCCGCACAATGGCGAAGCAAAACCCTGCAGAGTCATCGCCGCCGTTTGTTCGCACAGGCTCAGCCCCATCTGCTTCATTCACTATTCATCAGCCTACTTTTGAGGTTACTTTGAAGTAAATAAGCAGAATTAATTCCTGGAGCGGCTCCAGCCACAGATGGAAAAACTCCACCCAAAACGATCTCTTTGATTTATGCGATGACTCCGCGGCCTCCTCGCCCGCCTCTTCCTCGCCCCCGTTTTCACCTCACCCTTGCCTCTGTGTTTGCCCAGGAACATCTGTGATCCAGCTGACCGCCACAGATGCCGACGACCCCACTTATGGCAACAGCGCCCGCGTGGTCTACAGCATCCTGGAGGGGCAGCCTTACTTCTCGGTGGACGCCAAGTCTGGTACGCCTGCAAAACCCACTTCCATTTTTATCCATTACACCTGGAGTGTGACGGATTTCAAACTTCACCAGCTGCTTTAACTATTTCACAAGCTCCTTATGCGTTTGTAATAAGCACGAATGATGTTAGATGACCCGATAGAGTCGACAAAACCACCGCCGACTGTCAGGATTTACTCACACTCGACTGACTGTTAATTCCCCACCTTGTCTCCAACACGGTATCGCGCCTCGGTCTGATTTTAGCAGTCCACGCTTTAAGCCCCCGTGTATACCGGCCGGCTCTGAATGTGGGAAGCTCAGCACGGCTCCTGTTGTTGCTATGAGACTGCCCGAACGTTCGCCTGAAACACGGCGCTCTTTTGTTACAACCCGCAGCATCTCAACTTCTTTGCACTCGACAGAAAAAAGACGCGCCGAGCTCGAAGTGTGACAGGATGAGACGCTCGGCCCCTCGTGGAGAAGCGACGGAGCGGTTCAAGGAGATGTTTCACACATTTAATCCCCTAAAAAAAACACATCTATTTGTCAAAATCAGGACAGGAAGAGGGATATTTGATGTTTCAGTCAGTTTATCACAAACCAAACATACTTGGCTCATAAAACTGCTGCAATATACTCTACATCATAGAAACATATTAAGTGAAACTGCTATCAGAAATAAGATTAGCTTAGCTGGAAGCAGGTGGAAACATCTAGCTTGGTTCTTAAAAATACATCTACCAACACAACTGGTTGCATCTTTGCAACCAAAAAAAAAGAGGTAAAGCTTCCTGTTTCTCGTTCCTTGCAGCCCTTATGCTAAGCTAAGCTAACCACTTCCTGTCTATAGCTTCATACTGACTGTCTCTCAAGAAGAAAATTTTATGCACATATACTTTTCTTCAGTTTTCTACATGTATAGTGTAATATATCAAGAGCTGGCTTCAGTAGATTTAAATATTCACTTGGTTTTTAGTATCTTACAGCTGCTAAAGGTAACAGCATTCGTAAGTCCATCCACCCATTAGATTCCTGAAAGTAGAGAGTTGCTGGTCACCTTTTCCCACAGCTGCCTCATTTCCAAAGCAGCGGCCGACATCAGCCTCCCGGGCCGCTGCCGCTGTAGGTTCATCCATCACCCGAACACCGGCGGCTCTACAGCTATCAATCATCGGGCTGTGAGCGCGGGAACACGGTGTAAAACTTCAACACGTACAGCTCAGGTTTCATACGCTCCTTTTCTCACCCTTCAGCACAAAACATCGCTTGTTGTGCTGCATCGGGCGAAACTGTCTAACATTACTGTTGACAAGGAGACCGAATGTGTCTGAATTTCTATAAAAACTCGAGTGCACAACCATGAAAACAAACTAATTTCTCCTTCTAGACGCTGCCGTGCTTATGTGTATTGTCTAGTTTTATTCAAAGTTTACAGATTTCTTTATTTACCACGTCTCGTATTGATTTTTCTCTCTCATCCCGCCTCACTGCTGTCACTGTTTCTCTTTCTTAAGTCGGCATCGCGCACGTGTAACACCGTGTCAACTCGATTTCATTTATTTGAAATCAGTGTTTAGCTGCAGAAATCCTCTTGTTTTATTACAGCAAAGGAAACGAGGGTCGCCTATAGCTTGTCTTCAAAATAATCGCCTCCGCTCCCAGTGTGTTCGCAGAATAATGCATGCTTCTTTGCATTAAAAAAGCAAAAGCATAAATAAATTTTTCATATTTTGCCGATTCTCTTGAGCAGAGAGGAGGAAAAGTTTGTTTTTCTGTGCTGCGGCCCAGTGAAGAAGTCCTGTTTCCACCATATGACGGGTTTAATTATAAATCGCTCATGCAGATCTCCGTCGGGAGCGCCGGCATTCCTGGACGCCGCCGCCCCGGACACATGACCCTAATCTGTGTCCGTCGCCGACCTTTAAATCACCTCGTGTCTCTCTCTCCGTCTCTGCTCAGGCGTGGTCCGGGTGTCCCTGGCGGACATGGACCGGGAGACCAGGGAAAACTACACCGTGGTCATCCAGGCCAAGGACATGGGCGGCCAGCTGGGGGGGCTCGCCGGCACCACGACGGTCAACATCACGCTCAGCGACATCAACGACAACCCGCCCATGTTCGACCAGAGTAAGACGCCTTTTTTATGTTTGTTTTTCCCTCCTGAAAAAGAGGCAGAATTCAAAAAGTTACTGACAGTTTTCTCCGACGGAGGCGGACGATCGTTCGCTGCGGCATCGCCGAGCTGAGAATTTTCGATAGTAACTCAATCTGACAAATTATTGGCTGCGTGAAATGCTGCAAGTGAGGGTTCATTTTCTTTATTGATTAACCTGCCAGTTATTTTCCCACTTAAATCAGCTCATCTTTTTTCTTTTTTTTTTCCCCGAGAAGAAAATGGTGGAAAATGTCAATCACGGTTTCCCAGGGTCCAAAATGAAGCTTCAGATGTTTTGTTTTGTCTAAAAACCCCAAAGATATTCAGTTTGTAGTGCTAAAAAACAGAAAATGAGCCAACGCTCCCATTAAAGAGGCCGAAGCTGATGAATTTTTAGCATTTCCCTTGGAAGAAACTACTCCAAGGATTTTGAAAAAGTTGTTGATTAATTTTCTTTTAACTGACTGATTGATTTATTGACTAATTGTTTCAGTTCTGCTTTGCACACATTCAATTCCAGAGGACCCAATTAAGTAACAACAACTTTGTAATTCAGTTTAATCAAGTTTACACTCTCTCATTTAGGAGAGCGTAAAGTAAAAAGTACAAAGTTCCTGCACATAATGACGTCACGGATACAATTTTCATTTAAACATTTATAAATAAGAGTATCTAAGTATAATGAGTGCTCCCTTTAGGTGATCTCTAAACCTGCAACACTCAAAACAAAGCCCTTGAATGATCTCGAAGTTCACTTTAATATAAAAAATGAGGCACTTCCAGGGGACTCGTCTGTGGGTTTTTCGACCGCAAACGCCTGAAAGATGCAGCATCTGTGAATCTAAACACACACACTGAGAGTTCACTGTTTTATATGGGTGGCTTCACCATCTATACCTCATTTCTCTCAAGCACCCAAGCCGTTACCCCTTTGGCCTCCTCCCTCCATCCTCATCTCGCCACAACTCTCCTGCCATTTACCCCCTGGCCTCCTCCTCCTCCTCCTCCTCCTCAGCCACCAGTCGCCTCACGCTGTCTCTTTGATTATTCCCATTCCTCCTCCACTCATTACCGTCCTCCCGAGGTCAGGGGTCGCCTGGCTGTCCGGCGGCCATCCCTCCCGACGGGTGGCTTCGCCAAACACGAACGCCGCTGCCGCCCACTTCCACTTCCCTCGCCGCTCCTCCGCCAATTAGCGCCATCACTTCGATAGAACTTTGATCGGTTTTGAAGAGCTTCAGGGATCCACCCCCCCCCACAACTCTCGAGCACAATGTGCAGGCATTTCTTTTCGCTTTGGACTGCGGGGAGCGCTGCAAATTGGGCAGCTGTCACCTCTTCTTTGAGGTTAAACGGTAGATGAAATTGAAGCCGACCCACGAGACAGCGCATAACCCAATTGTGAGGCCTTTATGGAGCCATTTATTTTAAGCTGTCTGAGATGTGATTTTTCTTCTTTTTTTTTTTTAAAGAAGAATAGGAAGTAAAGGTAGATGTTTGGCTCCCTCTAGTGGACGAGATGAAGCATAGCAAATAAAAAAATATTTTAAAAAAGCACAACAGGATGATGAGTTTGTTGTTTGTTTTCATCAGGGCTGTATCAGATGAGCGTCCCGGAGTCGGCCCGCGTGGGCTCGGTGGTGGGTCGCATCTGGGCGAAGGACCGGGACATCGGGGTCAACGCCGAGATGAAGTACAGCATCATCGACGGAGATGGGAGAGACACCTTTGACATCAGCACTGACCCCACCAACCTCTTTGGCATCATCACCGTGAAAAAGGTACGCAAGCAAACTGACAAAAAGCACATAAATAAATAAATTAATACATGACTCGATCATTTAAACTCTCTTATCTGAATTATTATCAATCAGAAAACAATTTACCAAAAGGATTTTACAGATTTTGTGTGTTCATTATTCTCACTTTGAGGCTTTAAAGATGTATGTTTAGCACATTAAACTTAAAATATACACCAATAATACACCAATAAGCTTAATGAAATAAGGTAAAACAGCTTTGGTATGTCCATTTTAATTTGTTTACACCCCTCATAAGAGCTCACAAAACACGTTTGTTTCACAGTGTCACAAAACTCCCTTCAAAAATCTGCTAATTTAATTTTGCCTTCAGCGGAACAAACATAACATAATTTTAAAAGTGTTTTCTGACACACAGTCTTGATTTTTAGTTCATTTCGGTTAATTCAGCACTAAAATGAATCTTTTAAGTCTTTTTTTTTTAGAAATATCTGTAATTATTAAATGTTTCTGTGTGTTTACCCTCCAGCCGCTGGACTTTGAGACCAAACCCAGCTACACCCTGAAGGTGGAGGGCGCCAACACCCACCTGGACCCGAGCCTTCGCCACCGCGGGCCCTTCAAGGACGTCACCATCGTGCACGTGAGCGTGGAGGACGTGGACGAGCCGCCGCTGTTCGACTCGCCGGCCTACCTGGTGGAGCTGCCGGAGGACGCCGAGATCGGGACGGTGGTGAAGATGGTGTCGGCGAGAGACCCCGACGCCGCCAACAACACTGTGAGGTGAGAAGAGAGAGAAACAAACAGATTGCATGTGTTTTTTCTTTCCAGCCTGCTGCTGATGATGATTTTTATTTCACATTTGGCTTCATCACAAACATATCTGGAAGATGTGTGAGTCTATAATTTGAAGTCACAAAGTAAAAATGATGTAAATTATTCAGTATATCTGTATTCAAAAGTGCATCAGAAAAATCATCAGGAAAAAAGACTGTGTATGCCCCATAAATATTTTACTTTTGGGTTATTTCTTATTTATAATACAGCTCAAAAATAATAATGGACCTACTTTATCCAGGTAAACCATCACAGTTAATATAAATAGAAGAAAAAGCATTCAAAAATGTATTTTTCTGACTTTTGCTGCAGCTCAGAGGCTCTGAAATCTCAAATGACTTGATAACGTTGCATTTATAATAATTAAAAGAGGCAACAGACACAACAAAATAATCAAAAATCCCATTAAAAAGTGCTGCTGTCGTTAAATTTGATCATGATAATTTCACCAGTAAAGCTTCAAAAGCTTTGTCGATGTAATGTCACATGTTCACCAGCAGGGGGCACCATCACAACACATCTCCCTCACCGTCAGACTCCGTTCATCAACGTGCGAGTAAGAGACGGTGAAAAAGACGAAGGCGAGGACGAACACGATAACAAACACTCACACGTTTCACACGTCCAGCAGGAGGCGAGAAAACTTCCTCTTCTCTCAATTATCAGAGAGTATGTTTGTGCTCGAGCCGAGCAGATGTTGCGTGGTGG
>JAOXYL010000055.1:18187705-18198012 GCA_028564955.1 Terapon puta
GTTTTCTGTACTGTACAGGAGGAGATTGACAATGATCTGCAGTCTCTTAACCAATCAGGACGCAAAACACAATGCACTGTTTCAAAAAGAAAGAAAGAAAGAGAAAAAAAGCATGAAAAATGACACTAAAAAAATAATTTAAAAAAAATTCATGTCTTTTTGTTGACTGTCTGTCTGATTGTGGTCTCCTCTGTCCCGTTCAGGTGGAGGACGTCTTGCTGCAGTGCAGAGACTACCTGGTGAAGAAGATCAACGCCGAGAACTGCGTCCGCATGCTGAGCATCGGCGACCTGTTCAGCTGCAGCGAGCTGAAGCAGAGCGCCAAGCGGATGGTGGAGCACAAGTTCCCGGTGGTGTACAGGCAGGAGGCGTTTCTGCAGCTCTCCCACGAGCTGCTGATCGACGTCCTGAGCAGCGACAACCTCAACGTGGAGAAGGAGGAGACGGTACGCGAGGCCGCCATGCTGTGGTTGGAGTACAACATGGAGGCGCGCTCGCAGCACCTGTCCTCCGTGCTCAGTCAGATCCGCATCGACGCCCTCTCCGAGGTGACCCAGCGCGCCTGGTTTCAGGGCCTGCCCCCCAACGACAAGTCCGTGGTGGTGCAGGGCCTCTACAAGTCCATGCCCAAGTTCTTCAAACCCCGGTTAGGCATGACCAAGGAGGAGATGCTGATCTTCATGGAGGCCATGTCAGAAACGCAAGGAGAGGGCTACGTCATGTCCGGGTCCTTGCCCACGACGGTCGTGTGTTACAGCCCGCAGGCGGAGAAAGTGTACAAGCTGAGCAACCCGCCGGGGGACCTGCAGAAGGTGGGGACGCTCGTCACGCCGGACAACGACGTGTTCATCGCCGGCGGGCAGATCCCCCTCAAAAACTCCATCACCAACCACGGGAAGAGCGGAAAGCTACAGGCGGTCTTCCGCTCGGTCGACAGCTTCTTCTGGTTCGACGCCCAGCAGAACGCCTGGGTGCCCAAAACGCCGATGCTGTGTGCCCGAATCAAGCCCTCGCTGGTGTACTGCGAGGGCTACATCTATGCAATCGGGGGCGATAACGTCGGGGGGGAGCTGAACAAACGCACGGTGGAGCGCTACGACTGCGAGAAGGACGAGTGGAGCATGATGAGCCCGCTGCCCTTCGCCTGGAACTGGAGCACCTCCGTGGTGGCGCACGACTGCATCTACGTGATGACCCACGACCTGATGTACTGCTACTTCCCCCGGGCCGACACCTGGGTGGAGATGGCCATGCGCAAGACCAGCCGCTGTTTCGCCTCCGCCGCCGCCTTCGGTGACCTCATTTTCTACATCGGCGGCCTCCACGTGGTCAGCAACTCCGGCATCCGCATGCCCACGAGCACCATCGACGGCTCCTCCGTCACCGTGGAGATCTACGACGTCAACAAGAACGAGTGGCGTCTGGCCGCCAACATCCCCGCCAAGCGCTACTCGGACCCGTGCGTGCGGGCGGTGGTGCTGCTCAACTCGCTGTGCATATTCATGCGCGAGACCCACATGAACGAGCGCGCCAAGTACGCGATCTATCAGTACGACATGGAGCTGGACCGCTGGTACCTGCGGCAGCCGGTGTCCGAGCGCGTGCTCTGGGACCTGGGGAAGGACTTCCGCTGTGCGGTGGGGAAGCTGTACCCCTCCTGCCTGGAGGAGTCCCCCTGGAAACCCCCAACCTACCTCTTCTCCCCCGACGGAGCCGAGGAGTTCGAGGTGGACGGGGAGCTGGTGACGCTCCCGTATAGCTCTTAAGCGCCCCTCCCCTACCTCTCTGACTGACCCGGGGATCTGTAACGCCGAACACGAAGGGGGGGCGGGGGGCAGACCGGATCGGATCACTTCAAGGGTTTGATGTTGCGGCGGGATCTCCGGACTTTCCAGGCCGGCGTCGGCTTCAAACAACGCCGCCTCGAACGAGCTTGGAGAGAAAAAGAAGCCCCTCAAAAAATATTAGTAATCTGAAAATTTGTTTTGTTTTTGGTTCTTTTTTTTTTTTTCTTATTTTGTCCGTTGTGACATGTTAGATATTATTACAAGTCTGTCATACTGTTTCTACAATGTGATAATCTAAACGTCAACTGATTTTTGTGATGATGATGATGAGGGTGATGATGCACTTAACTGGTAAAAACTTTCTTGGAATGACAATGGCAACTGTACCAAAATCCTCCCCCTCCCCCAAACACCTCCTCTTCCCTCCTCTCTCCTCTCACCACTAAAGGAAAATCTATCCGTGGAGTATCAAAAACATTCCCGGCAGCAGGGTGGGACGTGAACTCGAAATCATCAGCAAATCATCGCTCCGTGTGAAACCTACCAGCCTCTTTCATATTTTACCAGCTGATTTATTTCCCACCCTGCCCTGTGCGCTTTAAAATGGATGCTCTGAAACGGTTAAGACGCCAAATCACACAGTTTTCATTCACAGTGGCTCCCAAAAATACCAAATAAAAGTGACAAAATAATCTGGAGGAACGTCTTATCGGCTCCTCGCCTTGCAAATAAATCGTGTTCTGCTTTCTGGAGAAACTTACGAGGTTATTTATTAGTTATTCGAAGATACGGAGCAGTTGATAATGCAGCAGGAGAAGTTTGTGTGTGAAGAAAAACTGGAAATAACTCTTCTAAAAATGTAATTTTAAAAAAATGTGGAAAAGTTTCAGATAAACACTATAAATCTTATTTATGTACGGAGGATTAATCTGGTAACAATCTTCTAGTGTAGTTATTAATCAGAAAAATAATCCTTCCACAAGTTCCCCAAGATCATGTTTACATCGTTTCCAATAAGTGAAAGTCTGACCAACAGTCCAGGATCCAAAATGTTTTCAGTTTATAATAATTCTCACATTCAGGAAGCTGGAAATTAGAAAATGTTTGATAGATTTTGTTTTTTAGAAATGACTTAAATGTAGAGGTTAAAAGAAGAAAAAATGAGGTTTAAGTCATTTTAAAAAACAAAACTATAAAACGTTTTGTTGAAGTCTCTCAAATGTGAGGATCTGATCTTTTTTTCTATATTCCTTTTTATTTGATTGAATACTTTTGAATTTTGGGCTGTTGTTTGCACCATATACGATCTCTACCAGTTCAACCATGTTTTGTTTTCGTCCTCCACAAATGAGTGAACCCGTCAGAGCCTTTTCAAAGCGTACAGGAAGTGTTTGATACTCCAGAGCAGGATGGGAAACGAACCTTTTTATTTAAAACATCCACCAGCCGCTGACACACAAACGATCGATAGAAAAATCATTGTTTTGTGTTCACGTATTTGCTGCTGCTGCTGCTTTCCCACCCTGCTCCAACGATAGATTTATTTTGAAAAAACAGGATCCATGTGTTTCTTTTAAAAAAAAAAAAATGGCCGCCGAGGTCGGGCGGGGGTTCACCGGGTGGGGTGGGAGGGCAGGCGGGGGGAACACGTGAGAGGCGGAGAGGGTTCAAACGAGGGCGACTGCAGGTCCGGTCCCCCTTCGGCCTCTCCGCCCTCACCGCCCGGCCCTCCACCCCGACTCCGCCCCCCCCCCCGTCCATCCGGTCCGTCTGCACGCAGGTCTTCCACACAGCTCGCCGTTCACGCCTCGCTCCATCCACCCATCGTCATCACCTCCCTTTCCCACGACGGTCTCTGCAAACACACTCAGCCTCCACTCAAAACAAACAGGTTTCGGGCTCATGCATTTATTATTTTTTTTATTTTTATTTCCAAGCTGCTGAAATATATATATAATAAAATATATATTTTTCATACAACTGTTTTAGTGTGGGGGAAAATAACCAGGTCTATTTTGTATTAGTGTCTTTTTTTAATTTAATATCAGACATTACTGTAGTGTGATTGTGGGTAGATCCATTTTCCCATCAGATTTAATTTCTCTGGAGTGAATATTGAGGAAATCTTGCTGCTGATTGGTCGAGAGAGGAGAGGGCTGGTCCGCGGCTGGTGCTACGGAAATCGCCCCGGCAACCGCCAGCAGCAGCGGAGACGGGCGGGGGGGCGGCGAGGGGACGGGATGGGGAGGGGGAGGGACAGGGGAAGGGAGGGGTCTTCCTCCTACCTTAAAAACATGAGCACAGGTGCTTCATGACAAACCTTACTAGCATGTTTGGCTGCATCATATTCCTTTGGCACTGTATTTTGAATGAACGTTAATTTATTAAAAAACATACCAAAAACGTTCCTGAAAACGACTCCACGGGTCTTTTGTGCACCTTTTTATTTCTTTAAAATGGTTGTCAATGATATGGGTTGCAGTCTGACTGAGTAAGCAGATACTTTAATTGTCAAAATTAAAAAAATTAATTTGTTTTTTAGGGTTTTTCTGCAGCTATGTTGGAAAAATTTGGCTTCTTTTGTTAGATATAATTTAAACAGACCATTTTCTATCAGATTTTCTACAAAAACAGGATTATAGATAAATTTAGCAACATTTTTTTCATTGCTAAATGATCCATCTAAGAGTTAAAAGGATTTCCCTGTTGCACATACATTATTTAATTTATCTACAATTAGTTAAAATTAGCTTACTGGCATTTACTAACAGGTTAAAATGAAATATTTAGTCACTTTGTCAGATACCTGTTCACTTTTTAAATGAAAAAAATATATATTTATCGTGTGCTATTGCTGGACAACATTTGCCTTTTTCAGATAATGTTACTGATAAATCTGAAGAAAAAAATATCTTTCATGCAAATAATCAACAGTTTTTGGCCTTTTTGAGAATCTAAGATGAAAATTGTCCATGAAAACAGAGTAAGTGTCTTCTTATATTTATGAAAATACTAATAAACGACAAGTAATGTACAATAATACAAGTCATACTTACTTAAATTTAACAAAACAAGCCAAAATTTTAAAAACAATTTTGGTTGTTTAATGTTAAATACCTTTTTCTGGCATAAAATTAAGTTTGAAGGCTGAGCAGATGGTGAAAAAAGTAATAATCCAGTCACACCTGCATTAGAACAAATAACTGAAAAGGTTAATTGATTAACAGTTTTATAATCTATCAATAGGAAGATAATCAAATATTGATGAAAAATATGAAAAAAAAGGATCTTTATGTGATGAGTGAAGGTAAATAAAAAGTGTGTGTGGGGTTAAAAGATGGAAACCATCAGTCAGGGTCTCTGGGTGTGAATGTTTCCGAGGTCGAAGGGTTCACGTGTCCCGGCGGTGCAGCCGAATTGTTGTCGGACAACACCCGGGTGTGTTTTTGTCCGACCACGCGCTGCCGCCACAACAACAACCCCGTCTGCAAACACACACAAACACACACTCGCCACCACTTTGTTTGGCTGACCTACATTCGTACTCAGACACAAACCCGGAGGGATGAAAGACTCGAACTGTTCCTCTGTCGACGACTAAAAACACGAGTCCGCTGAGATTTTTAATCCTTTTTTTAATACAGCAATATAATATAGTATCACTTTCCTCTCAAATACATTAATTAAAAGCATCTGTCAAGAAAATATTCTGTGAATTTTACTTCACAATACATTCAAATCTTTTAAATACAAAATGAAAATATATCATCATCATCATCATAGGAGAGGGATTTTTTAAAAAAAGAAACGAAAAGCAGCTTTCAAACAGCCGATGTTTTCTCACGCTCGATCCAGAAATCAGAAGACGACTCAAGAAATGGAGAAAAAAAGAAGTTTAAAAATGAACAAACAAACCAAAAAAAAGAAGGAAATGTTAAAATAGTTTTAAAAGACAGGATGACACTGATTACCGCTGTAAAACTGGACTGGACAGAGCATGCTCACTGGACCACGTTTAACCCAACTTTAGTCGGAGATTATTTGCATGGAGGGAAAACGATCTCGTAAGCACCTCAAAAAGACAGTTATACAAGATAAAGATTCACATAAATAGAGTATAATGGCTGCTTTGTGCAAATACACACAGTGGTCCACGCGTCCGGGGACTTTCCAGTGTTGTCGTGACGAAACATGGATAATTATGAGACTACGAGTTCATACACAACAAATAAATAAGATATCTGACTTTTAACTATCTTCAGATTTGCTAAATATACTACCCCCCCACCCCGATATATATATATTCTGACAGCGAAGTAGAAAAAAAGGCCTGGGTGAGGGTCGATATCGCCCCGACAAACACAGCTGGGTGCAGGTTCCTTCATATTTAAGGGGGGGTTTATCAGATTCAGGCATCAGGTACACGAGGATTCAAGCGATAACACGGCGGCTGTCACAGTAACGGCGTTCAGATTCGTTTTTTGTGGAAGTTAATTTCTAAATATCCAACTAGTTGTTTTATTTTTGAGTTTTAAGAACAGATTTAGGTCGATCTGTTAAGAAAAAGGCCTGAAAATGTCCAATTTGGCTGCTTTTATTATTTTAATATCGTCTTATACTCAGTATTTAAAAAGGTGTTTTGGGCTGTTAATCCAACGAAAAAGCAGTTGAAGACGGAATAATAAAATAAAAAGATTATCAGACAAGTAAAAATTATAATTGAATACATTATAAAGTGTAAAAGACAATATAAAGCTCTACTTTTCCTTAAAGCTCTGATCAGTTGTTAAAAAAACAACAAATCCTTTACATTTATTTTTCTTTTCTACACACAAGTTAATAAAAAGATAAAAGCTTAATTTATTTATCTCTAAATCTTATTTTTAACTCACATTTTATTAATTAACTAATTTGTCAACATTTCTTGTTTCCCTCTTCACATTTTTATCAGACTGTAGCTAGCTGTGCTAAGCTAACGAAATAGCGCGCTGTCAAATTAGCTAGCTAACACTTCATTAAACTTGGCTGTTTATTTTTTCATCATTGTCCTTTTGTAGATGTGTATGACAAGTAAACTAATTTATTTTTAACAACATAATTGGAGCTTAAATGAAAATATGAAGCGCTATATATCTTTTTTTTAGCTAATAATATTTTCTGTTTTATTTTACTTGTCTGTTGTTAACCTTTTTAAACTTATTTTTGTTTGTTTTAGGGGTCCACATATTTGAAACTGTGACATTTATCAAATAATAATTATGTAAAGTTAATCATTGCTCGTCGAATTTAGCATTATTTAAGAATTCACGCCGTTACCGTGACAACCGCGCCGGACTGCATTTAAAATCTGAACCGTTCAGGAGGAGTCATGCTGTTCTGTCAAATCCTGTCACACAAGATTTTATTCATTTATTTTAATTCTTTTTTTTTTTTCCTTTTTTCTTTTTTAAATTAACATAATTTCTCAGCAAAATATTCGGCTAAATAGACAAACTCTAGAAATATGCAGCAATAAGAGTGAACACCGCAAAACCCGACGACAGCATCTTTAGTGTCTCACAGGAAAGCGCCAAGCGATACAGACGGCGGCGGGGGCGGCGGCCGGCTGACGTTTGGGGGGGGGTCCGATTGACAGTTTCTGCCTCACAGTGGATGTGGACTGTACAGGTTTCACGGCAGCTTCCTGTCTGATGGCGTCCGAAGGGAAGGGCGGCCATTTTGTTTCCCCTTCCGCTCACGTCCTTCATTAAAAAGCAGCTCTCGACGAGGAGGCGCTCAGAGGTGGGCGACTGCTGGGCGTGTCGGGTTTTCAGGGCTTCACCTCGGTGGCGGGTTCGGGACCCGCCGGGCTGCTCACGGCGGCGGGCTGGGCCAACGTGGAGAACCAGGACGACATGGCCGACTTGGCGCTGGTCAAAGCTCCGCCCACCGACTGACCTGATGGAGAAAGACACAAATACTTCAAGAAACTGGGAATAAATGACAACAAAATCACTATTTCTGTCTAAACAATCTATCAGAATTGTACTTTTATTGCTTTAATTTCACTTTTTTACCCTTTTATCTGAAAGTTTCTGATTGAAATTGTCAATTTGTTGACATATTAAAATGAAAATATTAGAAAAAAACAAGGAATTTGTTTTAAAAAGTAGTTTTTTGGTATAAATACTGGTTATGGCAACTTTTATACTGAAAAAAATATTCAGGAAGTGATGCTGTTTACATATTTGGTTTGTTTTTAATAAAGACAGGAAGAACTGGCTGATTAGCGTTAGCGCTGATTTTCACCACGAGAAACAAAAATCAACAGGATAAAGGAGAAAAACTTTAAATGTTTGATTAAAAAAACGCTTCTGGAAACTTATTGGCACCAAAATAAAAATAAAAAACAACTAAATGTATTTACAATATCAGCATAATAACACTGTACTTTGGTTAAAAACAAGCATCATGTGTTAAAGATGGAACAAAGAAATCAATGAATCAATTAACTGATCAGCATGAAATAAATCAACTTTAATTTTCATTTAAACCAATAAAAATACACCAAATATTTCTCTTTTCTCTGTTTTATGTTACAGTAAAATGGAGTTGTGAACTGTTGGATGGGCATTTTTAACTATTTTGTTCATTTTATTCTTGAAATCATAATGAAGATAATGGAGATCTGAGGTCATATTTTGATATTATGGGATAAAACATAACAGATTATTGATCATCATCATCAGACATCACTCCATCTTTCTTACCGACCACCTTCCCCGTCTGGACCACGCTGCGACTGGTGGTGATCATGGCGTTTCCGATCTTCTTCCCTCTCTCGCTGTTTTGCACCGAGCTACAGAGGACAGAAAGGTAGAAGGAGGTGAAAAACAAAAAGGTTCACAAACTATACATGAAAGCACCTCCTTCCTTCTTTCCAGGAAACAAACTAAACAAAAGCGCCGCTGCTGGAAGTTGTGCGACCCGTTAGAGGGGGGTTACGTAACGTTAGCGGACGAGGAGTATCTGATGATCGGAAACGAACGGGCCACGTTTCACAACAAACGGCGGCCAGCACGCGACCTTTTCACCAGGAAAAAGGTCGCTAGCTTACGAAGGAGAAATGATATCACATTAAAGAAGAAGTGACTCCATTTTATTGGGCTTTTAAAGATAAAATCCACCAATTAATTACCCAAAATAAATAATTACGTCATTTACATGGTTCAGTGTTGTGTCAGAAATTAAAAATACTGTAATTGGAAACAACTTTTTCATTGGGAGATTTCAGTGGTTAGTATGGAGCTATAAGGATGATTAGCCTAGCTTAGCATAAAGGCTGGAAGTAAGGGGAAACTGCTAGCCTACGTTCTCTTACACCACCAACACTTCAATCTGATCACCAGTCTGATCGTGTGTTGATTAAACCATAAACCCCATATAAAGTGAAATCAAAATATCGGGTTGCCCCCTAGTGGCTGGTTGCAGTACAGCTCATAAGCCCCGCCCCCTTCATGTTAGCAGGTGGGACAATGGGACAAAACAAAAAAGATGGTTTTGCACGTTTTACAATGTTCTTAGTTTCTAATCTGTTTGGTTTTAATTAATTATTTAAAGCTATAAAAAGGGGATGTGGTCTCTGGTTGACAGGTAGTAAAACCATCAGGGAGGCACCTGCAAACATCAGGAGTAATCATTACTTAGCAGTAACTAATTATTGATTATCGATAGAGTTAGGCCGGTTTGTGGGCGGGACTGCAATACTGAGGCTCCTCCCCCCCGATCACTACAGATTCTAAATGACAAGATGGCGGCTCTTGTGTCCAAGATATTTTGGCTATTTAGTTTACAGTGGGAGGAAGTGAAGGCACAGCATCCTTCTTTATATACAGTCTGTGTAATAGATATAGTAATAAGATATAACATGTTGATTTAAAACTTTTAAACTTTTGTCACCTGTTAGAGACAGGCTAGCTGTTTCCCTCTACATCCAGTCTTTATGCTAAGCTATGCTAACTGCCCCAAGACTAAATCTGTTATGAACGCCCAGATATAAGATCTTTTCTTGTAACTCTCATAAAAAGAAAAGAAAGAGTCTAACTATTCCTTTAATATGAACATATTTGCTAACGGTTGCTGCCATTTTTGCCATTACATTAGTGGAGGAAAACATTTAGTTTACATTTTTTAATTTAACATCACCAAATATAACGCGTAATTTTAGTGATAGTAGTTTCATTATAACTATTATTAAATGAATTTACTTACAATTACGTGCAAGTTAATGAGGATTACATGGGAGAAGATTTGAATGTTGCATTAAGAAACAAAAGGGAGCTTTTAAAAAGTAAAAATATAATTATTCAAAGAAAATCGGGACCAACACGGTGCCGTCGCCTTCTCAGTTATTGAACGACAGAAGTGAACAGAGACAACTGTGAGCGCCAAGATTAATCTACCGGAGACCTTCAGCGTGTATGAAACCTAAAACCAAAGAGAAAGTGAGACCTGTGTGTGTGTGTGTGTGTGTGTGTGTGT
>JAOXYL010000055.1:18684800-18696765 GCA_028564955.1 Terapon puta
GTTATGTTTATGTACGTTATGTTATCTGTTTATTTCTATTCTTTGCCCTTGAAGTACGAGAGGTCTCTGTAAAAACCCGAGTCATATTCCTTGTGTGTGAACACATCCCCGGCCAATAACTCTGATTCTGATTGTGGTTCGAGCTGACTGACCTCGGTGAGAGCATCGTAGTGTCCCGGTGTGTGAGCGGAGGAAGTCCCGAGGTTCAAGCAGAGCTGAAGCAGAAAGAGAGCAAACGCAGATTTCCTCTTTTACAGACACGGAGGAGCCAGCGTGAAGAAAACCTCAACCGAAGGATGACTTCCGCGTTGGTACGAAGCTCCGCCCACCGCCCTGTGACGTAACACGCACGTTGGGAGGATGTGACGTCGAGTCTGTGATTGTTCTACTTATATAGATAAGAAAAAGGTTTATCTTATAAACTGTGAACAAAATGACAATGATAAGCGTCCTGAATAGAACATGTGGTAATAAAAACTCTTGTAGAGAAGAATATTCCTCCCAGTGCAAATGTTCTGGTCTCCTTTCTGTGGAGAAAATACATTTTTCAACTATTTTTCACTTTCTTTCTTCACTGTATGTATCTACATATTTAGGATTAATGTGCTCGCTTTTTAAACTGGTTGTTTATCTTTTTAAGCAACAGATATATAAGCTATAAAATGAACACAAACCCATACATTAAGTATAATGGATGTTAATATTTAGTACAACTCTGTTGTCAAGCTGAAAAATAAAAAAACACCATGTTTTGTTTTTTAACGTCAGAACTGAATCCTCACACTTTGTTTCTTCTTAATGTTTCTACTTTTTCTTTTTTTTTAATCTGTGGGTACCCTTCTTTTAAAACCAAAGCTGAAAGATGCTCTAAAAAGTGTCCAAGATCTGCAGCAATCTCACTATGAATTTATATGATAAACCACCAGGAGAAGTCACACTGTCTGACAGACAAACATACACACACACACACGCACACACACACACACAAACACAAACACACACACTGCAGCTTCAGTTTCACATCTTCAGGCCTTAAGATACCCTTTGACCAAAACTTAAGATATAAACACTTAACATCGTCAGCCACCTCACTGCTGGTGGTAAAAGTTAACATCAGTCCAACCTCCATGTTTTTTACTTTTTACGATGAGTTAATCATCCTGTGTGCTTTTTGAAAATGTCTCCTATAACTGTTTTTGCTGCTCCACAACCAATTGTATCTCTGGGGGGAAATAAATTTCTACTTAACGAGACTTTCTGCATCTGGCTTGACCATGCTTTGTTTTTAAAAAAATTGTCTCTTGCAGGCTGTGAAAGTGCACTGTTAAACTGCTGCATGCTGCTTTAAGAACGAGGTCTGAACAGGTCCACACCTTTGCTGTGACAGTTATACAGCCTCACCTGGCCTCACCTGTTCTTTGTCAGGTGGAAAATTCCACTTGCCTGCTATGGATATTACACCTTAAACTTTTCAATATAAAGATAAAAAGTAATACAAAACAAATCAAGTATATATTATTTTTAAAGCCAGGGGGATAGACATGTAAAGATAAATAAACACCTTTAATATGCTGTTATAGTTTAAAGTGCAAGTTCCACTGTGTTTTTCTGTGTATCATTTTCCAAGTGACCGAACAAAGAAAAAAAAAAGAATAAAAATACAATTCTCAGTGATATTTTCAGTAATAAAAGCACATAGTTTCTACCAGAGGTGCTGCATTAAATAAACATCCATTACAGAAGCTACAACTCCCACGGGTTCCTGTTTCAACTCTTCTCCTCTGGGAGGCGTTACAGTACACACCAGCAGCTTCTTACCTCAGTCAACATCTAACAGCACCCTGTGTAATAACCCTGCAACACAAACACCCATGGACTTTTAAATGATAGACACTTTAAATTTACACTGTTTTTGATGTGCAAATAGCATAATTCACAAATCTATGCATGCTGTGTATAGACTTAGTCTGAACTTTATTTTATGTAATGTATATACTGTCATATCCACTGGTGCAGTAATCATATTTAATTCAGTATCCTTTGCACTTTTGTCTTACTGTCTACATTACCATTGTTATTATCTATTTTTCCTGTCTGTGTGTGTGTGTGTGTGTGTGTGTGTATGTGTGTGTGTGTTTATTTACAATGTATATGTATTTAGAGTTGCACATAGCAGTTCAGTGTTTGTTTACCTCGTGGAGCTGTTGTCCTAGTTTAAACTGTATTTAATGTATATTCCACCATCCTTCACACTTCTGTATCACTGTCTGTGTGCCACTGTTGTTTTTCTACATATGTGCATACAGAAAGTTGTTGTTCTGGTTTTAAATTGTATATATATTTATTTCTGTGTACGCCCAGTTACTGATGTGTGAAAACAGGAGTCAAATCCCGTATAGGTGTTCACAGATCTGATAAGTTAAAGTGACTGAATTTAGGTTTTACTCTGAAGTTTCTGCCGTCAAAACAAGCAACCCGTGACGCGGTGGAGACGGACTCGTCCCTCGGGCGCCGATTGGATAAATAAAAAAGAAAAACAACCAGAGGGCGCCGCTGATTCGTCAGAAATCTGAGACGCTGCGGGAGCCGGCCAATCGCGTGGCAGCGCGTGCCGGGTATAAAGCTCCGCGGTGTAAACAAAGGAGGTCAGTTGAGCGGCAGCGACCCGGCCGAAGGGGGAAACTTGCTGAATGTTCCTGAGCCGACCAGCGCGTCCTGACCAGCGGCTGACTGCGGGGGAAAAGCCACTCTGAGGCGAATGAAGAAGCTCCTCATCTTTCACTTCACATACCGAGGTCTTTTAACCAGAGGAAAAAAGAGTAAAAGAAGAAAATGGAGTATAAATTGCGAAAGGCTGAACCCCGGGACGTGTCCGATATATTACGACTGGTGAAGGTAGGCCCGGAGAGTCGACGCTATTTAACCTTAATTTAGCTAAAAATTAGCCAAAAAGTCGAGCTTCTCATGAGCTGAGACTCTATTTTAACACCACCTATGAGGGCAGTGATAATAACAACGTGTGTCATGAGTGTTTTAACGTTGATTTAAAGCGTGTAAAGGTGATAAACAGAGAGGGAGGGACTGCCCAGAAGGTGTCCGAGTATGAGGTCACTGTCTGCGGCCTTTGTTTACAGCCGCTCGGCCAGTATCCGGTTTATCCAAATATGGTCAGTGTTACCGTCCAGCTTATGTTCTTATACAGGCTGAGGAAGTCCGAGCACCCCATCAGCTGACATGTTACACAGCAGCTGCAGCCTGCCTTTGTCTCCACTCATGTAGGTATTAATCAGGCTGGGAAATGCATCCCAACCCCCCTCCCCCGATGAAAACAAGTTTACACACCTCGGTCTGTCCCACCAGGGGCCATAAACGCAAATATACTCACCTTTAGACTCATCTAGAGTAAATAGAAGCAGAAAAAACACACATTCAAGAAGCTAGAGCCTTTGAAAGATGAATAATAATCAATATTTCTGACAGAAAATCTTCACAAGTAAATAATCTATTTACCGCAGTTTTTTCCAGATTTTGTTTTTTATCTCAGCAGGAGCCAAGAAAATAAATGTATTCCTCTTTAGACTCACAGAAGGTAAATGAAAACACCAAATTTGCACATTAAATAAGCTAACAGACGCATAATAATCATCAGATTTTGTTTTTTTGCTCATTGCACTCCCGCCCAATACATCAATCAATTATCGTCGTGACACACAGATGTTATCGTATTTCCCGGCTGATGAGCAATTTTGTGCAGATAAAAGAAAATTTCAGTGGCTGATCAACAAAGGACAGCAACCAATGATTATTTAAATTTTTCTCCATTAATCGATCCGTAGAAAATATTCTGTTTATTGTCACAGAAACACTTCATGCCATTTTTCACATCTTGTTTTAGGAATTGGCAAAATACGAGGAAATGGAGCACCAGGTGACCCTGACTGAAAAAGGTGAGTTGTAAATGATCTGTCACCGATCTATAATCATGAATGATCAGATATTGGTGCCTAAACTTTTTAAAAATGTCCTCGCAGAACTCCTTGAGGATGGGTTCGGAGACACCCCGTTTTATCACTGCATCATCGCTGAGATCCAAGGAGAGGACAGCAGCGACGGTACGACACGGCCAACGTCGGGTTTACAAACAAAATGTCCACAGATGTACGAGAAATGATGACGTGCTGCACAAAAAACAACTAAAGACAAACAGGAGGCAGTAAAGAAAATGACAAAGCAGAATTAAAGGCGTAAAAATTAAATATCGCAGATGTTACAGAACAAACCAACAGGACATTCACATGAAAAACAGGCTTCACTTTGCTCAACAAAACTTTTGTAAAATGTTTTATTTGCTTTAAACATTCCAGTTTAACTCAACCTGACTATTTCATGATCTCATCTCTCACTTTGACTTTTTGACGACCTCCAACATCTGCTCACTCGACGGTGTTTATCTGAACGCCGTGCAGTGCACACTTCCTGTTTCTTCTGTGTTTTTTTAGAGTCAGAGCAGCTGCAGGTCCTTTTCCTAAACACGCTCGGGCAGGTCAGACGTATACATCATGTTTAATTTAATGACATGACAACACGGCTCTGCAGGAATTCATTTTAACTCTGAACAAACATCTGAAGGAGCTCGACAATTTAACAACAAAGAAGAGTGAAGGGGAAACTCCCGTCGAGCAGCTCAGAAAGTCCAGAGGTCAGAGGTGGACGAGAAAGTATTTAAAGTGTGTTTCAGCAGACAGATTTATAAGGAAGGAAACATTTTAGGGAGATAAAAAAGTGGGAAACTAATAGAAAATTGAAGCACCAGGAGAATAAATCTCGGCTTGGTTGTGTCTGCAGGTCTGAAGGTGGTGGGTTTCGCCATGTACTACTTCACGTATGACCCCTGGGTCGGCAAACAGCTCTACCTGGAGGATTTCTACGTGATGGAGCAGTACAGAGGTAAAAAATCTGCTGCAGTCTTCTTTATTTCTTCTTCTTTACATTCTCCTTCATTAACAGGGTTTCTCTTTTTGATTCTCGTACCCTCTCTCCAGGTTTGGGCATCGGCTCCGGGATCCTGCAGCATCTCAGCGATGTGAGTACACGAGTATTTATACTTAACGCCCGGATAAACTTGAGCGAACACATTGACTGGAACAGTTTCCGAATCAACACTTTTTCCCACGTCACAGTTGTATTTATTAGAGGAAATATTCACTGATACGACGTCTCTGTGACCGACATGTTTATCAGCAATAAAACTGATCAGTTAGTCTGGCTCTGATAAAACAATAAAACAAGAACTTCAGCTCTGTCGAAGCTGCAGTCATAAAAAACATAAAGACATAAAATCAACACATTTTCTTTCAGTGAAATCACCTGTTCCAAAACTAAAAGGAGAGAAAGTTTTACACATTTTAAACTCAGATCTGACACGGGTGGAAATGAAGCTTGAGTTCAATATAAATGTGGATAAAAGCTTAAAATAAGAAGAAGACGAACATTAAAGACGTGCTGAGAGACCAACAACGCTCAAAGAGATTTAAAGTTTTGTGTTTGAAAGAAATAGAAATAACTGTAAATATCTGTCTGATACGAGGATTTCTTTCATTCTGGTGAGTTATTATTGATGTGGTGCAGCTGTAAATGTCCGTCTGAGGTCTGATCCGCCGTGTGAATCTCTTCCAGCTGGCGATGAAGACGCGCTGCACCGGCATGCTGTTCATCGTGGCCGAGAACAACGAGCCGTCCGTCCAGTTCTACAAGCGTCGCGGCGCCGAGGACCTCTCTCAGGAGGAGGGCTGGAGGCTCTTCAGGTTCGACAAGAGCAGCCTGGTGAAGATGGCGACTCGGGCCGAGGAATGACAGGAGGACAGGAGGAAGCACGAGAGCCTGACCGGAGCCGCCGCGACTTGACGGGTCGTTCGAACAAACCTGTGATGTCGCCGCGTGGTTACGAGGCAGCGGCCTGCTCGGGAATCAGCCTCTCTGACTCCTCACGCTTCCTCCACATTCAGACAAAAAGTTCAGCGTTTAAAAAGGGGAATTCTGTGTCACAGAAATATTATTTGCGTGTGTAGTTCACGATCTTTAGTCGGCTTTGTCTGTCGCTAATTAATCACTGATGTTTATGCTTTTTATTTTATTCACGATTCTCACTCGTCGCTTTGTTCAGATGTGCAAGAAAAGTTAAAATCACCTGAATACACAATAAAATGATGATTTATTACTCACGCTGTCGTCCCCTCCTTCAGTGTGTTTGGTACAAAAGGTTAAAGACCAACAGGCGAAGTCAAAGGAGGGAAAGTAAAACAAACACAAACCTGAAACAGACCAAAGTGAATCACTTAAAATGGGTCAGTGCATTTTTTAAAAGCATTTGAATCCTTTACTTTTAAGTTTTAAAAAGAGCTCTGATGTTGAATAAAGTTCTTCAGATTCTTCCACATTATACACTGATTTAATAAATCAAAGAGTTTGGCTTTGATATAAAGAAAAGGGGAAAAGCTTGAACACACACCTTGAATTTGGATCTAGAAAAGATAAATCATCCTAATAAGGAAACACCCACAAAAGTAAGAGAACTCTTCCTGAAAAATCTTGCAAGAAAACCTCCAGAACATTATTAATATTTATTAATTTACCTTCGTTCTGTCAGTGAAAATGAGCGTTTCCACATCAGGAAGAACGATGTCGATCATCAGTACTTTAATCTGATAAAAACTCTTCCTGAAGTTAATGAAGTTAAATTGAGATTATTAATCTGCACGAAGCTGTTTGGACTCTTAACGTGTCACCTGACACTTTTATACTCGATATCTTATCGAGAGGAGACGTCTGAGCTGATAAATCGAGGTGGAAAAACACGGCGCGACCTCAGACCTGCAGTTTGACCTTTGACCCCTCTGTGGGTTTGTTTATGTTGGATGCTTCGTGTCAGGTTGAACATTCACCAGAAGAGGAGACGAAAACACTTGAGCAGGTCTCTGAGTGTAATCCCATAAAACCAGGAGAGCATCATGGGTAAAAATCTGATTGATCTCATTGGTGTCCTTGAAAACAATCATTTCTACTCTGCTCATTTAGCTGCCTTCAACTTTATAAATAAAGACAAAATAATATTGTTAAGTTATCCCACATTAATTAACACATCAATAAAAAAAACTCAACTCCACTTCTTACACTTTTTTAGGAGTAATAAAGGTCGTTTAAGCGCTCATTGTTTACTATCTGCTGCCCAGATTTGGCTGTAAACATGAAAAAAAAGTTAAAACTGTTGATAAATTAAACATAAAGATTCAAACAGAGCACAGAAAAATAACCACAGTGCAAAAAACAGTGTATAATAATTCAATTTTATGAGCTTTAGTTGTGTTAAACCTGTTAAAAGTTGCAGTAAAAGTCGAGATAACAAAAAAAAAGAAGAAGAAATGCACTTTTTATTTACATGCACACTGCAGGAGGGACAATGTGCAAAGAAAAGGAGAATTAAAGTTTTGATGAAGCTGGAAAACATCCAGCTCTGCCTGATAAAAACGAAACTTAAAGAAATGAAGTCGTCTCATTTTTTTTCATCCATCCAGCAGTTTTGCTTCCTGTTGGTGAAGTTGACCTCAGTGATGTCATTTTAATTTCCAGAAGTCGTGAGTCATTCAAACGGGTCTTTTTAACACAGTCACAGTCAAACTTAATTATTATTATTTATCCTGATCATGTCTGCTCTTTTTTAAAATTTCCTATAAACAGTTTTCTTTCTGGAGGATAAAAAAGTGAACGTTTAACCCTCAAACAGCTTCAATCTTCACTCACACAGTTAAAGTAACGTTCAGTATTTACGACATTCGGTCGATGTGTGAGAGTCTCAGGGTGTGAAAGCCACACAGGTGAGCGGTTACCTGAGTTGTTTGTGTCCTTATTTCCTCTCAGCCTCACCTGGAACATGAAGTCCTGAGAAGCTCCGCCCACTTTCAACCACAAACACTGAAAACAGCTTCGGGCTCTGCTTTTTTAAACATCACATTAAATTAATTTGAGATTTTTAGCTTCTTAGCAAACATCATGTGTCTGATATTTATACACGAGATCTTTTTGTGTGGAGAAATATTTGTACATCTGCTTAGAAATAAAAGACAAACACAGTTTTCTTCAATGCCAAAACGATAAAAAAGAATTCGGCACACCTTTGATGATGAATACGGGCAAAAACCCAAACAGGACTCAACCTTCAAATCATCACAAAGCCCAGAAGGTATCGTTGAAGCTGCACATGCTTTTATTTTGAAGTATTTGAAGTTTTCTTTCTTGTGTTTCTGAGGTGTCATTTTTTTCTTTTTACTTCTTTCCTTTTTAATATCACTTCTCTAACGTCCCCGTAACTCGCCGTGTTTTAGAACTAAATTAAAATCTCGCCTCATTTCTGCTGATAAATCGTAAACTTCTCCCCCCAAATGGAAACAAACGTCCAGTAACTCGGCAGATAAACGGGAAAAGTTCACGGTGTTGTTCTCGGGCACAGAGTTTGTCCCTGAGCGGAGAAACCTGAAGGAAACAGTGTTTGCAGAGAGAAATGTGGGAGCGACATGAGGAAATATTGTCACATGTGACGAGTACGACTGAGGAGCTTTTTGAAGCGTTTTAGCAGGTTTGAGGAAGTTAAAACAGTCGAACACCTCAAGAGGAACGAGGACGGCCTCATCACGCCGCTGCTGTTCCTCTTTCATCGCTGAAACGTCTTTTTGTCGCCTCACGCTGCTTTAAAACAGAGAAATAAAGTGATTAAAGCTCATGATCATAATTTTAAAATCATCTGAGGATAAATCCAAAGGGATCGAACTTCAGCGGCGCTCAGAGGTCACAGAGGTCACAGACGGGAGCTGGCGGCCGATATGAGGAAGTGCCGCGGTGGTTTGAAAAAACAGGACATGACGTTCATCTCGTGACCGGTCTGTACGTTTTCCTGCCGCCTGAACGCAAAGACGAAGAAAAACACACAAAGGTCCCGAGTTTTCCATTTTCTGTCCGTCAGCAGAATCACTTTCCTCCCCGGGATCAAACCAGAGCTTTTCTTTATTTTCTTTTTCTTTATTTAACCTCTTCTTTATTCAAACTTTTCTTAATTTAACCTCTTCTTTATTTAAACTTTTCTTTTCAGTGCCAATTTGTTCAGGGACTTTTATTGTTCCGTTATTATTCATGCTGATTTATTAAGTTTCTCTCTTTCCTCTCTGGCTTCATCATGTTACAATCATTTCGTCTTATTTTGTTCTTCTTGTGCTTCTTCTTTCCTTATTATCTTTGTGTCTTCATATATATCATCATTTATATCCTCACACACAGTCACAGTTATTAAAATAATCTTGAATATTATTAGAAATATAAACCAGTGTTCAGATATTTGGATTTTCTTTTCTTTTCTTATTTCCTGCTGTAATAATCTAATTTATCTGCATTTCTGTTTGTTCACCTGATGATGTTCTGAGGTTAAATGTGTGTTTGGTTAAATAAGAGATAAAGACAGGTGTAGTTTGATGGCAGGTTTAATTCCACAGTATTAAGACAGAGCCTGGTGTCTGGTACATCTTCAGACATTAAACACATCCTCGTCAGTTCTTTACTGAATTAATGAAGCTGCAGCACAAACACAGTTTTTGGCCCCTCAGCAGAATAAATACGTCCACACACATGAGACCAACTCTCATCTTTGTTCAGCTTTAGTTTTTATGGCGACGCACTCTTAAATCTTCACATTAAATAGAAAGAGGCAGCCAGCAGGTGGTTAGCTTAGCTTAGCATAGACACTGGAAACGGAGGGAAACTGCTAGCCTGGCCCTGTCTACGCTGAACAAACCTTCTTTAAACCTCAATAATCAACTGAGAATACAATAAACCAACACCAAGAGACCACCACGGTGTTTCTGTACATTTCTGAAAAGACTAAACAAACTTAAAACTGATATTTAATGAGCATAATAGGAAACCAGGTTAACAGTTTCCATAGGTTTCCAGCCTTTATGCTAAGCTAAGCTCACCACTAAAAGGTTATAAGTACATACAGATGTGAGTGTGGTTTCCTGAACTTAATATTAGTTCTTATTAATATCATCTTCTTCCAAAACAATAAAAATAAAAATGCTTCACTCACTTTAAAACTGATAAATTAAACAGACAAAAAACTTAAATAACCTCGCTAATCGAGAACTGAAAAATCCTTCTTATTAGTATTTTTCTATCATTTGTGACACTTCGAAACAACTACGTCCGTTATTTATTGATTTACTGGTTATTTCATTGATCTACAGATGAATTATTGGTCCATATGAAGTGTCTTCTAATCGCCTCAATGTGAATGAAGTAAAACAGCGACGGTGAAAAAACTTCTTCCTGTTTTGCTTGTTTTCATGTTCCTTCATTAACGAACAGAAGAGTGACCCCGTTTCTCTGAGAAACAGAAAGTGGAAGAGCAAAGTTTTCTGGAAATGATGTGAAAAAAAAACCCAGGAGGAGTGACTCAAGACACTCGACACACTGACGCCACAGAGTTTTCTGAGATGTTCAGTTCATAAAACAAGCCCTGATGTGTGTGAATGAAGAGTTTCCTAAAGGCCTGAGTGTGTGTGTGTGTGTGTGTGTGTGTGACACAGGAAGTCTCTCGTGGTGATGAGACGTTCAGCTGCTCGTGTCGTCGCCCTCCGTTCGTGCTTTCTGTTCCAGAGAGAAAACAGAAAGTCAGAACAGCTGTGAAAAGTCCAAACCGCTCAGACTGGTCTTCAGGAAACACTCACCTTCTTCTTGGCGAACGGCGGCTCTTTCCACAGCGTCTCCATGGCGACGCGGCCCTGCTGAGCCCAGGCCGCCGCCGAGTCACGACTCACCTGATGGAGAGACGAGAAACATGGAGGGAAAGAAGGATAGATGTTATAAACGGGAAGAAATATGAGGAGAGGGACAAGGAAACAACATTTTTTGGGGAATTGTTCTTTTCTTAAAGTGAGTTTTTGATGTTTTTTTGCGATTCCTGCGTTCAATTTGAGTTACTTAAAACTCAGGACGTTTTAAGACGAGATGTTTCTTCAAGTCTCTTGTTGTTTTTTCTCTCTCGCATCAGTCCAGGCTGTGGTGAAACTGTCACGTGGACGTTTGCACCTTTATAACCTCAGTGATCAGGATCTTTCTGCAGAAGTGAGAGAAACTAAACCACATAAAACTGATTGTTCCTGTTTAAAGTTCAGATCCGAGCGAGTCGTCGTGTGGAAACTGTCTGTGAAACGACCCAGACGTGAGTGTGGAAATTCACAGCCAGGACTTCCTGCAGGAAAAAGCACAACCCTTTCCTGACAGGAAACCGGCCGCAGATCAAACGCACGCAAACGCTGATACGACGCCGAGCGCTGGACGTGACACGGCACAGTTTACAGAGGGAGGCTCGATTTCCCTCTTTCCTGTTAAAAAAAAACTCTCCTGTGCCCAAAATCAAACCGAACAGAGAAGATCTGAGCTAAAAATAAAAGAACTCATGAAGCAGTGTTTGTCCCTGTCACAGCTGTTTCCTGGACATTAAATAAAGATTCAGGTTTTATCAGACTGTCCTGTGGTTCCTGTTTTTTCCATTTACACCCAAACTTTGTGCAGATATTAGAAAACAGGAAAACTTTACACTAAACTTGAAATTTGTGCATCTGAAACGACATAAAAACTTGGGCGTAATCAACAATGTCGTCATCATCATTAAAGAAATCAACTTTTACGTTCAGCGTTGATGAGCCGGATAATTATTGAAAATTAAAAGACGTCGAATCAAAATGTGACTCTTCAAAACTCCCTCAGACAAGAAGTTTTCCTCAGATCTTTCTTTTCTTTTACACTTTACTTTTGTCGTATGATCTTTTCCTGCCGGCTAATCCAAACCTGTTAAAGGACTTAAATCTTGTGTCTGCCGCCACCTTTCGTCAAACAGTTTGACTCGTATGAAGAGTTTTCA
>JAOXYL010000059.1:138155-148534 GCA_028564955.1 Terapon puta
TCGTAACCGTGGTAACCGCCTCCTGCAAAACAAACAAACAAACAATGAAACACGACGACGAGTCACAGAGAGAGGAGAGGAGTGTGTGTGTGTGTGTGTGTGTGTTTCTGTGTGTGTGTCTGTGTGTCTCTGTATCTGTGTCTGTGTGTCTGTGTGTCTCTGTGTGTGTGTGTGTGTGTGTGTTTCTGTGTGTGTGTGTGTGTGTGTGTGTCTGTGTGTCTCTGTATCTGTGTCTGTGTGTCTGTGTGTCTCTGTGTGTGTGTGTGTGTGTGTGTATGTATGCGTGTGTGTGTGTGTGTGTGTGTGTCTGTGTGTGTGTGTGTCTGTGTCTGTGTGTGTGTGTGTGTGTGTGTGTCTGTGTGTGTGTGTGTCTGTGTGTGTTTCGCTCTGTGTGTGTGTGTGTGTGTGTGTGAGAGTGTGTGTGTGTCTCTGTGTGTGTGTGTGTGTGTGTGTGTGTGTCTGTGTGTGTGTGTGTGTGTGTCTGTGTGAGAGTGTCTGTGTGTCTCTGTGTGTGTCTGTGTGTGTGTCTGTGTGTGTGTCTCTGTGTGTGTGTGTGTGTGTGTGTGTGGGGGCGTGGCCTCACCGTACTCTGGCGGGTGGTCTCCCAGCAGAGCCGGCTGTCTCTGCCTCTTGTTGGGGTTTGCGTTGACGTCTTCTATGAGGAGAGGAAGACGGAGGGGGGGTGGGGTGGGGGGGCAGAGAGGGCGGGGGGTGAATATCTGCAGCAGGAACACGCTGCTCTTACATCACAAAGTGACTCCTCCTTTAACAAAGTGACGCCTCAGATTTCACACCAAACTGCAGATTAATGCGTCTCCAAACTATCAAACACTTCAATCAAATACATGCAACTGACCCCCCCCGACCCCCCCACATTACACTCAGACAGGCTACGACACAGAGCAAGCAGCTGACCGATCATAGGGACCGATCTGTCCGAGTCAATGAGCTGGGGGGGGTGGGGGGGTGGGGGACAGATGGTTGATATTAGGTGGAAATGAGCCTAAAACACTTTAATCATCTATGATGGGAAACAGGGGGGGGGGTGGTGGGGGGGGCTGATGGTCTAAGTGATAACAGGATCAGATCAAACACAAACAGAAATCAGTGAATAAATCAACGGTTCAGTAATAAAGTTTGTTGGCTCACACACACCTGCACTGCTCCCATTTCCATCAGCATCACCATCTGTACAGGTACACAACCGACAGTCAGAACAGAGAACAGAGAACAGAGAACACACAACACGTCTCTTCATGTCAGTGCAGTCAGTCCACTGTCTGCCCTGGTGGGGGGGGGCGGGTATGAAATGTGGATGGCTCAGTCCCTCTGCAGGCGACCACCCGGGCTCATGTTTCGTCTACCACCAATCAGACAAAACGTCCAAACAGGCGTCAAATTTAGGAGCCGGGGGGGGGGGGCCTCGAATCAAACAGGGTTGGTCGGGGGCCCAGCACATCCTACATGAATTACATTACAGCCCCATTGTTCCCAGGGAAGCAGACACATGAGTCCTGAGGGGCGGGGGGGGGGCATAACGCACACACATGCCAAGTCTACGTTTACAGGTGAGAACCACACCCTCACCCTCTGGGGGGGTGGGGAGGAAATGGAGCTGTGTCAGTCTTGTGTGGCGATGTTGGGTGCTGGGCGTTGGGGTGGTGTGGTGCTGTGCAGTTATGTTCCCCGGGGGGGGGCTGGATTTACTTACTGCATGCTTACAAACAGTGGGGGGAGGATATTTGCTGCAGGAGATCCACCACTCTCCACTCAACTCATTTCAGCCCACACTCTTATCCTTTTCCTCTTTTGGGGAAAAAGTCTCCAGCTCAGGATCGACTCCTGGTTTAATCAAGCTGAAAGGCCCTTTGGTGGGGGGGCTGGCTGGAGTTTCCGTCCTGTTTGTTCCTTTTGGGATTAGTCCGTGAGGCTGCCATAGAGCACATTTCAGTTGAAGCTGGCTCCTCTTAGCCGCAATTTGCCAAACCTGCATCACATGGAAGGCGTTACACAGGTTCTAGAGACTTTAAAATATCAAGAAGAAGAAGAAGAAAAGGGAAAGCTACACATGTGGTAATAAAATCAGAGGGGGAGAGATGAGGAGATGAGAGAGAGGAGAGAGGAAAGCTGAGTCCATGTTGGTGTGATGGCTGAGTGTGCTGCGTGTTGTCAGCGTGTCTTCATCAGTCGATCGATCGATCGGTGGGGCGAATGTTTTGTGGCGGGCGGGTTAGTATCAGTGCGCCTCGTCTGCCTGTCTACCGTCTGTCTGCGGGGGCTTCTCTGTCAGTCTTCTGTGGACTCGGGGGGCCGGGGGGCGAGCTTTGGCCCGCGCTCGTGTCACAAAATGGGCGAAAAGGCCACGTGTGGCTCGGCGGCCGAACGAGTGTGCGACGTCTTCGAGGCTCAGACGAGGAGTGAGGAGTGAGTGGAAATCAGTCCTACTTCGGCGTGTGCTTTGTTCCTTTACAGACTTTGACCTCTGACCTCTGTGTGCTGTGGCTGTGTCCTCGTGGAGCGGGGGGGACTCGACATGGTGACTCCTGCCTCTGTTTGTGGCCTTGCTGAGATCAGACTGATCAGGAGGAGGTCAGACTTACATGATGTCACCTGACAAACAGGAAACGCTTCGTCTCACACCACAGGACCAGAATCAGGCTTTGTGGCGAGGACGTGTTTCAGGCGACTCCCTTTAATAAACTCGTTCAAACACAGAGCTGCCGTGGTCACTAAACACCCCCCCTGAGAAATGTGCTGCTGTGGTGGAGGAGGCAGGAACAGGAAACAGAAAACTGACTGAAACATGTAAAGAGGTGAAAGAGAAACAGCAGCTGTCACAAACCTGATTCTCCTTTTATTCTCCCTCCTTTCTATTTTAATCACATTATTCTCAGTACTGTTTCTAAATAAAGTAAAAACAGACGCTTCAAAATCAGGTCACGTCCAAATTTATCATCTCTGCAGTAAAAAAAAAAAACACTAAAACCTTGATGGAGGTAAACTAATCTTCACTTTTTAAAAAGGATTGTTCATAACTCACAGACTGAAACAGCAGCTGTGACTTTAGAAAACATTTTAATGTGAAGGAGCAGAGAAGAAAAAGTTATTTAATCCTTTCAGATTAAAGGTTTTATGTCGACTGTATTTTTAACATTTAGCTGCTATGAAGTGAAATATCAGGTTTATACTGCTGCAGTCAGGTGAAATAAACCTGGAATAAGCCTGAATAAAGAGGAAAACCAGGTCCAGACCAGGTCCAGTCGGGACCAGGTCCAGGTGAGCTGCTGTTTCCTGTCCCTGCCCTGCAGCCTGGTTGACCTCTGACCTCAGACGGTGTGTTACCCAGACGTCAGCCCTGTGTGTGAACCTGTGTGTCCGGGGGGGTCAGAGCAGGACGACCCAGCTCCAGTCACCGAGCGGCCGCCTGCTCAGACTCCTCTGGGTGTGTGGGGGGGGGCTCAGCGTGAAGCGTGTGTGGTCAGCAAACATTCAGGGGTGTGTTGGGGGGTGGGAGCTTTTACCTGGGCCCCCCAGGTTTGGGTTCGTGTAGTCCCAGGTGTCCTGGTCGTTCTTGAACACATTGAGGCGGGTGGGCTGAGGAAACACGGGGGGGGGGTTAAAATAAAGACAGTAAAGGCTCAGAGTTATTTTTCCACTCGCTCTGTTTGCAGGTTAAATAAAAACCAAACAGCAGAGACTCGATGCTCCACAGGAAACAGTCTGTTTCTAAAGCGTCACACCCACAGTGACATCGTGCGGCGGCTCGTACCTTGGCGTACTCGATCTTCAGCGTGCAGCAGCCGGAGTAGATGTCGGCTCCGTTCAGCGAGGCTTTGGCTCTCTGAGCACTTTGCACCGAGTCGAATGTGACGACAGAGTTAAGGACCAGACACACAGACGTCTTCATTTCCTCTGTGCTGAGAAAAACCATTCACTTACACGAAGCTTCGGTTTAATACAACAAACAGCTTAAAGTCGGCTCTGACTGAAGATTAAAGAGCGTCTGTGAATGATCAGACCAACAGGAAGTGTGAGGCAGCGTCTTTAAATACACACTTCCTGTCAGACGATGAGCATTAAACAGAATCAGAGTTTATATTAAAGCTCCTTCACAGTTATCTGAGGTCAGGAGAGTTCGTCCTGTCTGACGCTGCACAGGCACCGTGAAGAGGAAAACAAAGTTAAAATGGTTTCAGGTTAAACTCAAACCCGTCAGCGGCTCAAAGGATATTCCACCATGGCCTGGACGCCGTTCTTCCTGAAGATGACGATTCTCTGGACGGGCCCACAGTTGTTACAGATGGTGTAGAGGACGTCCTGTGGAGACGTGCACATTAAAAACTGACACAGCTCCTGTTTCCAACACGAACAAACAAACCAGACGTCCGGTTACCGTGGTGATGGGGTAGATGGGGTTCATGATGGTGAGCAGGAGGACGTTGTTGACGCTCCGGGAGTCGTCGGAGTCTCCCGGCCTGGAGATCTTCTGGCTGGTGGAGTAGTTGATGAAGGCCGGGTGGCCGGCGATGTAAACCTGGTTGTCTGCAGCGTAGGTGACGGCCGTGGACGAGCCGTTCATGTCCTCGTACTCCACCAGCGCCTGCCGCTTCTTCGGCATCACGACCACGTAGCTGAGGACGAGAGGGAGGAGAGGGAGGAGAGGGAGGAGAGGAAGGAGAGGGAGGAGAGGAAGGAGGGTGAGACTCAGACCTGCAGACACCAAACCAAACCAGCTGAGTTTTCATTCAGTCTCTCTGCTTCTCTACCTGATGGCTCCAAACTCCTGTAGGGCCTCCACCAGGTCGGCCTCGGTGACGCCGTCCACCAGCCCGCGCACGTGCACGACCACGGAGGGAAGAGTCTTATGAGGATCCTCATATCCCTGAAACACAAACACAAATACTCAGAACAACAGAAACATTCAGCAACTGAGAAACATTCAGCACGACCTGTGATAAACCTGCAGGACTGAGACCTGAGGTACTCTACAGTACTCTGATACTCTGCTGTACTGTAATACTTTATTGTACTCAGTAATCCCGCAGTACACTGAGATACTCGGATACTCAGTAATCCCGCAGTACACTGAGATACTCGGATACTCAGTAATCCCGCAGTATTCTAACTGTCTCTGTGCAGATGACCGGTTCTAATCACTTATTGATCTCTGATCAGTGAGCACGCTGCCTCTCTAACATGTGAATTAAAGAAGTGTTGCTAACATGTAAAGTAGAATAAATTGATGAGGACAGCTGAGGCTGATCGATCCCTGATCGGGTACTTCCTGCCGTGGATCACAGTATTGATTAACCCGGGGCTGCTCGGTGGGGGAGGGGCGGCTCGAACTCGTGCTGCGTGTTTTAACCGTTTTTATGAACCCGGTTGTTTCGTGGTTGTAATCCGATGATGATTTTAAACGGCCCGCAGCAGCAGGAGCTCCGGGCCGCGGTGTCTCCGGGCCGCGGTGTCCCCGCCGGAGCAGGCCGGGCTCGGAGCGCGGCTCCCGGCTAACACGCGGCTAACGCTGCGGGGCGAGAACAAAGCGGAGCCGCGCCGAGGCCCGGCCGGGCGGCCCGGTCCCGCTGACCCCCCCACGCAGGAGCGGGGGGCCTGTGTGTGTCCTGGCGGGCTGCCCGCCGCTCTTACACCGGGTCAGAGGACAAAGCAGCGGGCAGCAGCGCCGCTCGACGCCGCCTCACGGAGCTCACCGAGCGGCGGCGCGTCGTGACTTCAGCCCGCCGAGCATCTCCGAGAGGCGGACTCGGCCGCAGCCCGCACCGCGGCTCCTACGCGCCCCGCGGGCTCCAGGACGCTACACTCACCGTGGCCATCCCGTCGGTCTTCTGCCTCTTCGTTGCCCGGCCGTCCTCACTGTAGTAGCGGCCCGCCGCAGCAGCCATGTTGTCCGGTTATAAAGGAGCAGAAGTGACGCGCCGCCGAAATGGACGGAGAACTCAAGAGACAACAAGCCCCGAGGCCCCGCCCCCCGCACCGACACCCGGCGCGCTCATTGGCTCAGGTGGCTGTCCGTCTTCTTCAGACTTAACGCAGCCAATAGGAGTACAGGAAGCCTACGAGGCAGACGGTTGCTCTGCCTTTAATTCAATTTAACTTTATTTAAAATAAAACACATGTAACTTCATTCAAAATCAAAACTACAATTAACTCAAAATTTAAACTAAACTACCAGTTTACATAATAATGCACCTATAACATCTAAAGAAAAATGCTGATATTTCACAAATATATTCAAATCATTCATCAAGACAAATGATAATATGGTTAATAAAAACCCAAGAGCAGATGTATGTTGAACAGGTTTATTCAAAAATAAAACTGCCACTGCCTTAGCGTATAAGCCAGGAACAGAACCAAAGTTTTAAAGCAGCCCTTACAGAAAATCAAACAGTGTACATTTTAAAATCAGAAGTCACAGGAGCATTCAAAGAGGTGGACACGGGGGGGCATGTTCGAGCACAGTGAGGCTGATCATGGTGGTAAAAAGGGCAGACAAACAGCAGGAATGTGACATTTAAAGGCATGCAGGCCAGAAACCTCCTCTTTTTGCCACTGTGAGGAGACGTCAAATCAAACTGGAGCACAAAACAAAAAAAAAGAAACTCTGTGCCGATTTTCAATTGGAGGATGGGGGGGGGGGCATTTTATGGCTCAAAAAATTAATTAAGGTAATAAAAGCAGTTTTCAACGCAATGAACAACATCGACTGGACTATTTACCACTGCGATGCACTGTGAGCTGCCCAATCACTGCTAAAAGGAAACTGCAACATTCAGTGTCACCCTCACGCTGGTGTGGCTTCTTACTCGCTACGCAACCTCTGGGGACAAAGACCACCAGCAGCATCGGGTTAAACTACCCCATGGAAAAACTGCACGCTTTCCCTCTGCTGCGCTCTCTAAATCCTCAACAATCAGAAGCTGCATGAAGACTACAGTCCTGGGGAGGAAACTTAACTTAAAAGACTGGAACTAGACAAACAAGTACAAAAACTGGCTGCTGCAGGGCTGTAAAAGCAGACAGGGAGCAGGGTCAGGTCTGTCTGTAAAGGACAGCGTATGAGGGGACTAATTGTCTTCTTCATTCAGTCGTCTGCTGGCGTTGGGCTCCGGTGAGGACTCGCTGAACGGGAACGACTGAAACACAAACGGAGAGGAGTTAGGGGGGCGCAGGGGAGCGTGGAAGGATGAACAGATAAAACACATCCCACATCAATAAACATCTTAATGTTTGTGAAAGTTCATGACTGGGTGGTGCTGATGTTTGAGAACTGTGATTACCTCTGGGACCTCTCAGACCAAGGTTCATCTCAAGAGCCATAAAACATGTGTGTGTGTCTTTAACTTATCAGGAAGATAATCTTTGGATTTCTGAGGAGTAACTGTCCAGGGTCAAAGCTCAACACACCTGAGCCGCTGAGCTAAGTGACATGTTTACACGTCTCCTCACTGACTGCTGCAGCATTAATCTGATGCTTCAGTTACTCCAAACACAAACAGGTGGAGCTGCACGTTTAAAAGCCACCACTGTTGTTGAAGCTAAATATCATGATGGTAAAATGGTCATGTGGCTGCAACATGTTTGGCACAAGAAGATATCAGCCCATTAAATTCAATGTTGTCTTCCTCTCTGTCACTCACTCAGTCTCACACACACACACACAAACACACACACACACCACATGCAAACACACTCTGAGCATGCGTGTTAAAGGCTCAACATTAGCTCTATAAATCAGCAGTTTTCAGGACTACATCAACCCTGTGAACTTTCTTTCACCATGAACATGAGCTTGTCAGGGGGTTTGGTTTTTGGTTACCTTTGGAGACAGTGGCAGAAACAACAAGTACAGAGAAGCGAAGGATGAAAGGACTGAAGGACGGATGACTACAACTCGGAGAGACACTGCGCTGGGAGGCTCTTGAAGACTGATCTCTCGTCAGCTCTCTTTCTCACTTTCAGAAGCTAAGACAGAGGCCGGAGAACTCTGGTAGGTAGGTAGGGGGTCTGGTAGGTAGGTAATGGGTTTAAAAAGGTAGTGGTCGAGCTCTGATCTGTGTGGGTCAGCCCTCTGGTACATCTGAAGGCTGGCTGGCTGGCTGCTGGGTGACTCTAGTAGAACAACTGATTGTGTGCGGGCTGATCTCGTCTGAGCCCGTGCGTCGGTTGAACAGACGGTCACCCATTCACTGTGGGGAGGGTTCGGTCGGTAGGTCGACCTCTGTCTCGCTGTCTAACACCAGATGCAGGCGAAGGCTGATCTCAGGTCAGCGCTTAGTCACCCTCCCGCAGGACGTGCACACCGCCAGCTGGCAGACCCTGGGCCTGGGATCAGCTGCGGTGTCAGTGCAGTGCTCAGCTCCCACCACACGCTTTAAAGAAAATATGAAAAATAAACAAAACTGCTGCAAAGATGCTTAACGTAAATCACACCAACGGTGTCCTTTTGTCTCATCAATATTGTTCTGGAGCTTTTAGCTAGCCAAATTCAGAATAGGGAAATCAGATCTAGGAATAAAGTAAAAACATTTACAATGCTACCTCTGAACACTTGAATCCAATAAATGAAATCTTCTCAGCCTAAATCATTTATTACCATGTAGGGTGGGGGGAGTACAGAGGAAATGGGTGAACCTCACTGATTTTAGCTGCTGAAAACTTAAAGGCTGAGCGGAGACGTCTTTCCTGCGCTCTCCTTTCAAAATAAAACGGGACAGTGCAGAACTATCAAAGAGTTTTAAAAAGAGAGAGCACAGGACAGAGGTCTTCTCTTCCATCTTACTTACACCTCCCTACACCACACAGAGGCTACGTGACTGTCCTAACCCCCCCGCTCCACTACAGAAGACACGGCGGACGATCTCTCTGTGTCGAGGAGGTCGAGGTCTCTCCGTGGTCGTCCTCCTCGTCGTCGCGTGGCGTCGCAGGGCGGCGGCGGCGTCACGTCCCGGGTGGGAGGAGGCTCTATTTTACAGGTGCTCCCTGCCTAGCTCTGGCTAACAAGGGGAATAAAACTGACCCTCTCTCATAACGCAGGTATGTGTGGTCTCTAAACTGTACAACGGTGGATCTAAACCTCACTGACTGTCACTGACGTCTATAACATCCTGGTAAAACACTGACAACTGGCAGGACTAAGCAGGACACATTCATTAGACAACCTACATCCTGTTTCAGTGAAGAGGGACATGTAGACTGAGGATTTACCTGCTCCGCTTGTGGTTGGCTGACTGAGACCGTGAGCGGGACCGAGAGACGGAGCGTCCTCTGGGAGCAGAACCAGACCGAGACCGGGATCTGGAGCGACTGGAAGAGAGGAGACCACATTACAAGCTGCGCTGCTGAAGGACAAATCTGGACTCACTAAACCCAGGTTTGTTCCAGTTCAGGAGCACGTCTTCAGCAGAGCACAGGGAAAACACTTCATCAGCTTTTTGATCTGTGAGGGTTTGATTCTGAGATCAAAGTGCTCCCACACTCATTCAGCTGCTGCCTTGATACAGAATAAATGTGATTATATATGTTTTCTTATGTTATGAAGGTTTAAATGTGAACAAACGATCCATCAGTCACGTCATTAGTGTAGATGTGTGTTTGTTTGCTTCCTGTTTACATCCATTTATCCAGACCAGTGTCTGAACGTCAGGTCTTTTAGTTCGATGCACACTCAGAAAGTCCAGCTGAATATTTTACTGTGTCACTTCCTGCAGGTTCAGGCGGTGCAGATGAAACCAGCCTACCTTCTCACTGGAGTCCTGGACTTGGAACGAGCAGGAGAGCCGGACCTGAGGACAGGAAATAAAGTGAGGTTAGTTAACGACGACAAACAGTGAGACACAAACCAACAGTTTGTGGATCAACAGCCCCTGAAGAGGAGCAGCAACACACTGAGAAGTGAATTTGTAAAAACGTGTCCTCACCTGCTCCTGCGTCTGGAGTAGGACGGAGAGCGGCGGCGGCTCCTGAGGACGAGAGACGAGAAGATGAACACCCGCCAAGAGGAACACGCTAACATCGAAACAACCAGGACTTGACACTGGAAATTCATATCTGCTGTATATCCATATTCTCCTGTACAATTGTACTAATTTTCTCCACTCCTGCCTACTCTGCTCGCTTCGTTTGGGGTGTTTCCATTACATGTCAGTACCTGGTACTTTCCCCGTAACCAGGAATCAACAACGAGGAGCTGCAGACGTTTCTTTGTGTGGTGTCTCCACAGTCGCTTTGTGTTTGAGTCGCATGTTAAATGACGTCACTGGAGTTTCAGTCACGTTGCTATGAGAAGGCGTGTTCCTGTATCTGAAGGCGTGTTGGTGTATCTGAAGGCGTGTTCCTGTATCTGAAGGCGTGTTCCTGTA
>JAOXYL010000059.1:929322-939345 GCA_028564955.1 Terapon puta
AGAGACATTGTGGATTAACAAGCGGCAAAGATAGTCACTCCACATGTTCCTCTTTATTAACTTAAACTTAAAAACTTTAACAGATTCACAACTGATAAAAAAATTTCAGTCATTAGAGGGAAAAACAGTGGACACAGATGGGTTCAGACGCCTTCCAACTGTGAGGAAAACCAGCTGTTTCCTCATGGCAAGCTTTTCCAGCATCTAATAAAGAGTGTCTGTAATTACACAATACAAGGTGAAGGAAGCCCCGTCCCAACATAATGACTGTGGGTATTGTAACTGTAATGAACTTCATTTAAGAATTAAATTAGAATCTCTTACACTATTCATTACTGAACATAAAATTGCATTGTGTTAATACTCCAAACTGGAGTAATGGGTCTCTGAATACACGTGGTAGAAAATCGCCTCATAAATCTATAATATATTCTAATGTTTGTGGCGAAGTTTATGCTTGCTAACATATTCACTAACCAGATGATCCCGTTTAAAATCTTTTACATCAGGTGTGTCAGTTTTCAGCATCATTAATGCAAAGACTCACTTTTTTTTAAAATCAAGGTGTGGGTACAACAAAATTTGCACCTTTCATTGCGTACACACTTTACCATCGACATTGATTTGATCACACTTAAGTCTCGTAAAGGCGGCGCGTTTGGCATCTTTCCTGTATTGCTGTATGTCAGAAAAGAGACCAAGGCAGTTGATTTTCTAACAAGCCGGAGAGCTGAGACCTCATTAAATAAACTGATAATGAATTATGTTCATGCGTCATTGGCACAGATATATCATGGGACACAATCTGCACTTGCTTCTTCTTCTCACTCTCTTGTCTCTTCCTCTCTTCACCCAAATAACTGTCTGCCGGGAAGAAGTTTATTAAGAAAACTCAGTGTTTTCGACGACTCTCAGGTGCACAGACGGTTTTCTGCTGGACTCTTTGTCCTTCAGCACCTCGGGGAAATCACAGGATGCAGCGACTCTCCAGGCATTTGAAAAGGTAAAATAAGTGGTAGAGGTACACCGTGTTTACAAGACAGGATACAAGGCCTCTCTTCTCTCTGAATGTCAGGGGAAAAAACGTATAATCACCACTGTTTTTATGCAATCGTATAGTGAGGAGCAGAAAGAACATTACGTGAATTAAACGTTACAACCTTTCCAAATCAGTCACCCACCACAGACTCAAAAATGGCTAAAAAATGTCTTGTGAGCAATATCTTCGCCACCTGAAAAGGTCATTTAAAAACAGTCAGTCAGTTTAAATGTACACTATGTCGATATTATTTTCACCACTACACCTTACTGTCAGATGGCACTTTGATTTGTTTCGGGACTACATATTGTCCACTATACAGTTTCTGTATTTCTATGCATCAATCTGAAAAATGTGGCTGAAATGTAGCCAGGTAATTATTTCTATCCAAGTCACTGAAGTTTCCTGATGGTGTTCCACAGGGATCTATTCTAGGTTCACTTCTATTCAGCATTTATACTAACAATTTTCAATCTGTTTGTTGAAATCGCACTGTATGCAGACGACACTGTTTTATTTATACGTGGCAGATCCAAAGCAACTGTTCCCCATCAGTTCAGCGGCGGTGAGCCATTTTTAGGGAGGCACAATATGTACACCATACTCTGACTTTGAATAGGTACGTCATACATTTCACATAAGACCTGATACACACATTAAACATAGCTTATACAGCCTAAAAACATGGAGGAAAAAGTTGTAGCCCTCTGAACTACTCAATGAATCCATGACTGACAGAGGTTTGGTGGTGAAGATCAACTCTTAATCTGAGGACCTTTCAGGCCAAACCTCTAAAGATGCATTTTCATACATCAACAGATGAAACAAATGAAAATGAGGGAATCTGCAGATTCATTCACAGCACAGGACTGGATGTTAGAAGAGCAATGACAGAAAATGTGCCTGAGATTCATCCTGTGCACAATCACGCAAAGCAAATATTCACTTTTTGAGGTTATACATATTCAGTGAGCCAATGTCAAAGGGTTTTGCTTTAAAACTGACCTCTGACCTTCCCTTTGGACAGAAGCCATTGTGTAAATATGCTTACAGGAATATATCAGTATCAGTATCATAGTATTAAAAGCTTATTTTTTTCTTTTTTTTCCCTTGTAGATTATCTCTTTCAATGACGGGGGCCCCTCCAGCTAATCACCGATGTCACTGTCACTGATGTAATTTTGTTCAGTAAGCAGTGCTGTTTAAAATTCCACTGTGACCCAGATCTCATCTGTTCATTACTGGTGAAACATGGAAAGAGATGACTCACATCGGCTTGAAAATCAGACGCTCTGTTGCTGCATTAATTTTGTCAAAGTGAGAGAGAGAGAGAGCGAATCAGTTACAAAAAACTGTTTTTTTAATCCTGCAGGCAAAGCCAACTTCTGCTCTGGTGTTTTGGTGAATAAATAAAGATTTTTGGACACACAATGAACTCTCATATATAACTTTTAAGCTGATGGTTCATACTTAACTTTTTATCAGAGTGGGGACAAAAGCACTCGACTTCTAACAAATACACATTATGGCATTTTGATCAAACTGAATACCAACAACAAAATTAGAACATTTTCTGTTATGACTGACTAACTGCTGTTATATTACAGAAAGACAAGAAAATAATGGAAAGATTAGCCATAAGATGAATCAATACTGGTATAAGTGTGACTAAACCCTCATCATATATGAAGCAGTACAACAAAGACAACTGATCCGAAGCCTCAAAAACAGCAAAGGTTGGAAAACTGAGTGGAGACAAATGATGAGAGTCTGTAAAAGTAAACTCACTATGTACACATTTATATACATAATAGAGTGAAATCAGTTAGAAAAGCCTTAGAAAACCAATGACAGGCTGAATGAGTCAGTGCAATGTTATCTCACCTGTTAGATATTTCCTCTAAGGTCCAGAGTAAAGTGAATGAACCAAACCTTTAAACCGTAAAATCAATAGCCTCTTTAGGATGTTGAAAAAATAGATAACTTATTGATTATACATATATATTTGAATAAAAACTGTGTAGATAAAAAATGGTAATGGGCCCAGGACGGGACCCTGAGGAACTCCATTAGTGCCAGAGGTGAGGTTTTTGTGAAACTTTGTAAATAAAACCTGATCCAGAGCCACATGTTGAAGCCTTCCTAAATTATGAGGCAGTTGATGAAAATATCATTTTTATTTACGTCTTTTAAAAAACCCAGACAGGAAAAGAGGCAGAATTCAGACTGAGCTGCTCTGAATCTGCCTTCATCGCAAAATTTATCAGAAAGAAACTCAAAACTCCTGTCAGACCCAGACCCACTGCCTCAGAGCCTTTGTAGTTGGACTCTTTATATCTCTGTTGCTTAAACTTGCTGATGCTGATTGCAAATGACAGGTACATGTCGTGAATCTGTTATAAGTGTTAGAGATTACCATCATTCGCTGGAGCTGTTTTTCCTCTGTGGATATGAAGCAGCAAACCTTTTGTGACAAACATCCTTTGGGCCACCATCTAATAAAACAGTTGGCAGGAAACTCCTGTCTCATTCTGGCAAACTCCTGATTTAATTTTGTTCAGCGCCCAGCTCTGTTTAAAATTCCTGTGTGACCTAATTCTCATTAATTCACTGCCGCTTCAGCACAAACAGAAACATCATATCTGACTCACATATAGTTCGCACATCTGATGTTCCCGTGTAAATTTAGTCTGGGCTGCAGGTACAGCGTTTTGCATTCGGACGGAGGAAGGAGAAATTCTCCAGACGACAAAAAGTTTTATCTTTAATGAGAACTATTATTATTTAATTATAAGGTCGAGAGTCATTTCAGCAGCCAAATCACACATAAGAATCATAAAACAACACAAAGAGAAGGCAGTTATAAAAATGAGGATCATGCTCTGATGCACATAAATTACCTTAAATTCATACAATAGTTTGAAATCTTGATCAAATATTATATATTATATAAAAAGGGAGAGATGCATTAAAGTAAATAAGTTTTCTCTGCAGTTGAAGTAAATAAGAGTTAACTGTAAATGAAAAAAGCAGTATTATTCTCATATTTTCCATCCATGAAGTTAAAAGACTGTTTATTACCTCTTGTTTGCTGTGTCCCTTGACGATCAGTACTTTGGTGTTTTGAGGCCAATAAAGCACATTTGAAATTTAAATTGATAAGGCGTCTATGTGTTGCGCCTGCAGGACCGGCGGTTGTGTTAATGCTGATCCGGTGTCACCCGGTGGGCCGTGCAGACTGTGATTATTCAGATGAGTGTTTGTTAAAGCGTCTCACTGATCAGATGTGTCAGTTGCTGCGACTGCGACAGAGATAATATATTTGCAGTTTACTCGCCGTGGAAACCAAATCTGGCGGAAGACGGTGCCATTGCTCTAAAATACGACTGTTGTGTTTTTGCCTTATGGAGAACATCTGTTGGATTTTTTCGTCTGCAGATATTTTCTTTGTTTACATCTTTATTGCAACAGCTGCTCTTCGGGGCCGCTTGTTTTTTTTCTGACAGTATCAGCAGGCCAAAGCTGACAGACATGAGCAGCAAACGTGAACATCAGAAAGGAGAGTTTAGTTTTATCCCATTTAGATGATCACAGCGGAGGAAAATCTGAAATTCTGACAAGATACGAACGCGTCTTCTGTTGTACTTTCAAATTTCCTGTGACCTGCAGGAGTGCAGATCACCGACTGAAAGCTTTGATTGATCATGATCCAGCATGCAATCTGTGTTTCAGTCGCTCTAAAACAAACACATGACGCACACCAAACATTTCCCAAACAGATGTTTTTTGCACCGGCGCATCAAAAGGTTGTCATTACACTGTGAGCAGGATGAAAACTCATTTTGGTGGTAATCTGTGGAAATAATATTGTAGCTTGCTGATACACAGTAGGATGTGATTTGTGTAAGGAGAGTAAATGCTAATGAGGTTTTTACTGTACACCTGTGAGTCCTCGAGAGCGTCCACCTTGATAGCAATTTGAATTTAATGTTTTATATTTCAAAGTAAATGCACGTTTACACACACATGCACACAGTAGATAAACTATGCATGACAACACACACTCCAGTATTGTGCAAACAGGTTTAGAAAATGATTTAACACGTAGTATTACATCCTCACACACACACACACACACATTTTGGTTGATTTGTTGTAACTTAACGAGGGTCGCAGTGTGAAGCTGCAGCGTTATTTCCCCTTCGTTTGGCAGCAGGTGGGCTGCAGAAGAGTCTGATTCTAACAAGAAGCATACGACTGCTGTCAACTCCACTCACATCATCTGCTGAAAACACACACACACACACCTGCACACCTTTAGACATAAACAAGCTTTTTCACACACACACACACACACAAAGAAAACATTCAGGCTGAAATGAAAAAAAAAAAAGCCTCTGAGACATCGTAGATTTCTCCTCACAGTTTACAGGATGCTTCACTGAGTGTGTCACAACCTGAAAGTTTCCTGAAAGTTTCCCTTCCTTCCTTCAGAAAAGATGCTAACACAGTTTATAATTCACCTCTTTGTCCATCTGGATTCCTAGTTTGTAAAGTGTACGAATAATAAATGTATAATATACAGTAGAATATGGATAATGATGTTTTATTTGCAAAGTACCACAGTAAAACCTTGCTCGCCTCACCTGAGCGTTTACCTGGAGCTTCTTCTAATTCATAAAACACTGAAATCAACCTGCCATTTTTCCTCTGAAGTGCCCTGTTCCTTTAACTAAAACCTATAACAGCAGTGAGGAATCAAACACGCGGCTCCTCCTTAACAATGAGACGCAATCTCCATTTAAATCTGCAGCACACACACATTTTTCTTTCTCACTGGTGCAATCACACAAAGGCGTGCATATATAGTGTGTGATATAGGGCGACTAGAAATAGCAGCGGATTTTCTGCTGTGTTGCGGTTCTTCGGTAAATGAGGCATTGTGTGGAGCTGTCATATCTGGAGCAACACTCCAGTGTGAGAGCTGCAGCTGTACTTTGTCTCCTCTAACACACGGCGCTTATTAAGCTTTTCATCCCAACGACTCGCTGCTGCACGATGTGTCGCTCCTCTTCAAGAAAACAGAAAAAAAACTCATGTTTGGAGTCGTGGTGACACTTGAGACCTGTTAAAATCTCATCGTGTCGTCTTACGTGAACATAAAAATCAGCGAGACGGTCAACGTGTTTTGTGCTTCTTACAGCGGACGATGTTCATTTAGGTGGACAGATGCAGAAATCCTCACTGTTGTTGTACAGAAGAGTAAAAATGGTTCCTTTGCTCAAACAAAAAGTTCGTTTTCACTCAGTGGTGCTCTCGAAAACACAAACAAAACTGTGTTAAATTTCACAGAATATAAATGTGGACGTTGTTTCTCACACAGTTTTTCCTCTCCGGTCACCGTCTGAAGAAAATCATCTTCTCATCTTCTGCTGCAGGATGAAAACACAACGCAGCTGTCCGGTAACGCTGAACACACTTTTGGTTATTTGCTCAAAGGGATGGACAAGATTGAAATGAACTTATTGGAAGTTTCTCACTTTATGCAATGTGCTTTGGACTCTACTGGAGATACGAAAAGTTTTCATGTTTGATGTCCTATTTTGCAAATTTTGTCAGAAACAAAGTCATCATCATCATCTTCCACCCAGCCGTCAGTCCTGGTCCTGGTCCTGGTCCTGGTGCTCCATCATAGTAAATACTCATGTTTACCAATAAACTATAAAAAGGCATTATTATATTTCAAAACATGTTCTTCAAATGCAAAATATCTGAAAGTATTTATCAGACATGGATGATGGTTTTGGAGACTGAACATCTGTCTATTTTGCTGTATGGTAACGGGTTTGGACGACCTTATAAACAACACAAATGGTTTACAGAGGAGACGGCGAGCGTTAATAACCCAGTCAGTCGATATTTTTCTGTAGTTTCTGATGTTTATCATCACTCCAAAACCTCATTGTAACCATTTTATTCCACGGCACAGTATAAATAAACAGTTATTGTCCATTTAGAGCAGCTTTACTGACACGTGGGACATCGCAAACATTTGTATTCTGTGATTGTGGAAACTCTGAGAAAACATGTTTAAATGAGAGCTGCAGGTTTTTCAGGTGAGCCGATGTGTTTCTTGCATGTGAGCTCGCTCGGGCAGAGTGTGTCTCTTTGGACAAATGAGGATGACCTAGAAATGCGATTATTGTGCTGACTACAAGCTCTCATAAACAGAGATATGATGATTTTTCATTGTTATGGGAACTCCCCGAGACTCTTCCGAGTGTCACAGAGCTGCATTTCAGGAACCACTGGGGTTGATAATCTGGGAAACAGCAAGCTCAGCTCCCCATTATAAACTCCACCTCGGTGCTGAATCCACCAAATAAACATCCCTGTAATAACAAATCCAGGACAGCGGTCCCATATTACTTATTATGTAATAGCTCTGGTTTCTCAGCATGAAGAACAGCACATCAGAATCAGAAACTTCTCCTGAAGGACGTTGTCAAAGACAAATTAGCCTGCAGACGAAGGTTCGGGAACGCCTCTTCCCATTAGAGCTTTAATTTACTCTTTGGATGTGCAGGACTGAAATAAGATGCATGTGCCCGTCATGCGTAAGCGAGTTGTCACTTGACTAATCAAGTCACGATCTGGTCTGTTCCTGCTCGGCTTCTTAACGCAGAGGAACCGAAATCTGAGGGAAAATCTGGCTCTTCCATCTCTTTGTCAGTTTTATATTTACTGAATGGACAGAAGAGATGGAGACAGAGATAGAAAAGGACATTATAGATTACTGTAACTGATACAGTAAGAATGAAAAGATAATTGGCAGTAGTTATTATACCTCCATCATTTTGTGTCCACTGTCGATCTAAAGTCCAAAACACTGTCAAACATGCGTGGGACTCCGATAAACACTCGATGCACCGCCGGCATCGCTTCACACCACTGTGCTATTTCCAGAATAAAACTATTTTTACACGGAGAAGCAGCTGTTCTGTACTTTAACACAACGTCGATCCAGCACCTACATTATTTCCTGAAGTCTGTTCGCTTCTGACCGGAGTCTAAACTCAACAATCACATGTGACATCACATCACAACAAACCTGCACATTATATATGTCATATGATGTATATGCTCTTATTTTATCTGATGCATCTACATGTGTATATAACCAAGCATATATTACATACACCTTATACACCATGTCTTGTATTAATATATCTTTATTCATATATGTAGAAATATATATTAGTATATTATACATAACATTAAACATTAATACTTGACTGTTACTGTTTTATTACTGTTCTATATTACTTTTATTGTTATTAGTATTTCATTTTTAGTTGTTTGTGTGTGTTTTTGTGTTTTGTTTTTTTGTCTCTATTATTCTGTAATGTCTCGTTTAGGTTGTGTTTGTGCTGCTGTAACAGTGAAATTTCCCCATGGTGGGATCAATAAACAACCTTAATGACTATCGTGCTTATCAATATCAGAATTATTATTGTATACCTTCCATCTTTTCTATTATCATCATTTCATGAGTCTCGTTGTCACTGATCTACTGACCTTTGACCTTGAATTCTTGCAGTATTTTATTCCATTTTACAGTATTTTATTTTATCTTATTTTCCTTTTATTGTCTTGTATTTGTATGTATATGGCTGATATGACAACTTAATTTCCCTCCAAATCATTAAACTTTTAAGCTCTGTTTAAGTGAACTTTTTTAGGAAACATTTGCTCGTTGAGTTAGCACTTAAAGCTTTTTTAAGAATTGTTTTTGTATTTGTTTCAGCTTCCTGACAGCTGGAATAAGGTGTAACACGACAATATGGATGAGAAAAAGAAGACAACAGGTGTGAATGAGGCTTCTGTTCGCTCCATTTAGACAAATGAAAGTTTTTTTTGTCCTGTGCAGGTTTTTGTTGGTGTCTGGAAACACAAACACATCTGGGATTTCTCACCAAAATAACTGACGAAGGTCCTTCTGCACATGTGATACTGAAACTCTTTAAATAAACCTTAAAAAGAGCCACATGTTCAGACATTAAAGATCAACTGAGCATGTTTTATCTGAAGCTGAATGCTCTGAGCAGGGCAGAAGGTCTATTTGTGATTCATCAAGTTTGAAAGTGATAACATCGACTCTCAGTAACGAGCCGACGGGCTGATTGTTTAGCAGCGAGCGACGTTTGGCATCGGGAACGAGTCGAGCTTTGATGGAGCGATCCTGCTTTTGGCTGGACAAACAGAAATGGATCCGGGGGAGGAAACCTTGATGTGTAATCTGCTGCTCTGCTGACATTTACAAAACAGCAGCGGCAGGAAAATGTTAATTTTCTCAGGAGCAACAGTGTTGAGAAAGTTAAGGCGGCAGGTCAGTTTAGAGATGAATTAACAGACATTTTATAGAGTCAAAGTGAAACATAATCTGCTTAAAATAATCTGATTTCATGATCATATATAGGGCATGATGTGTGCTTCTTCTCTCTTAAATCACTCGTCAACTGTTCAGGTTTCTCCAAATATTGATTATCTCTTGAATGTACTCTGTCCAGAAAAACAGATAAGTGATCACATCATCAGCATAGAAATAATCTAGTTCCTCTGTAGATGTTTTGGTGTCAGTACCAATACAAATGTTATGAATTGGATCAGACTATTTCCACTAAAATTCAGTTTGTATAAAGAAAAGAGGAGTAAGACGCAACTTTGAAGCTTCAAATAAGGTCGTTTGTACGGCGTTTCTTAAAAATCGAAGCTGTTTATTACGAATCTGACGGATCATTCCCAGATAAAGTTGTTCACACAAAAGTGCAGAAGCATTTGTCTGAAGACTGAAAAAGGCAGCGAGATAATTGAAATTCTGAGACCTTCAGTGTATTAACTTTACCGAGAGTTTCTCCACTTATTGCATAAAAATTATTTCCAATTATTGAACTTTCACACACATTTTCACTGATGCCCTGCGT
>JAOXYL010000059.1:1271793-1282156 GCA_028564955.1 Terapon puta
GAAATATCTGACAGAGAGGAGCTGTGTGTGTCTGAGAGCAGGAAGAAGAGGGAGGGCTGATCGAGCTGAGACTCATTGCAGGAAGAGGAGCAGCACCGAGAACGTGAACTGTGTTTCCTCTTTTTTAAGCTATACTGACTCTTTATATTAAACTTCACATTGATATAAAGTTTTCCGTGCCTAAGCTATACTTCTTTGTTCAACCTAAAAGTCTCTGCAGAAAGGATAAGAGGGATCTCCATTTCAATGCTGAACAAACTGAAGTCCTGGTGATCGGCCCAGATAATTTCTCCAAAGAAATCAGTCAAAATAGTCAAATCAGTCCCCTAGCTAACCATATAAAGCCTGTTGCTAAAAATCTCAGCATCCTACTTGACCAACACCTGACTTTTGATTCTCCCATCAGTAGACTCACACAGTTCTGCTTCTTCCAGTTAAAAACACGGCAAAACTTAAACCTGTGCTCTCAGGAAACACATCGAACTTTTAGTGCACACGTTAATCTTCAATCTTGTCAAGACTACTGTAATTCTCTCTTCTCATGCATCTCTCAGTTCAAAATGCTGCAGGCGAAGTTCTGAGTAACACTAATCGCTGTCCAAACTTAAGTTAAGAGGTGACTGAGCCTTCGAGACTTCAGCTCCTCAGCCTCCCTCAGTCAATCAGATCAGGTTTTAAACAGCTCTTAAAAACCCACTTCTACAGGTTAGCCCTCCCACGCCTCCCTCCCTTTACTTTAATTCCGTCACTGGCATCTTGATTACCTGATTACATTACTTCTGATTTGTAGTTGTGTTATATGTCTTTTGCGCGTTGATTTTGCACTATATGTGTGTTTTTAACCTGCCACAATTAAGATTATGACTTTAACATTGACCTTTTTAATCTAATAACATTAATGTTCCCATTGTACTAAACCAGGCTGAGGGTGGTGCATCTGTCCTCAGAACAACAACTTATATATAGTTATTTTTCATCAGAATTTAAAAAGCATAATTATATTCTATCAAGAATGTATTTTATTCTCATGTTAAAGACACGTTAAGAATTCAAACATGCAGGTTTGCTGGCTTCTTCAGTTACAAACAAAAACATCACAAGAGGACCAAGAGGAAACCACCTTCTGTTTTCTAAAGATGATTATCAGATTTTCTCAAGACAGCTGTAATTAAAAAACTGTGTCGTTCTCTGCTTCCATATTCAGGAAATAATAAGAAAGCTAAATATTAGAAGTTTCTTTGCTCTGTAATTTGTGACAAAAGCAACCATCGCGCCCACCATGCACATCACATCACCTCACTGATGACTGAGCTGTCATCATGGGAAGCTCCGAAACAATCAGGCATTTCCACCTTCCACCTCCTACAGACTTGAATCAGCTTCGAAATCAACCTGAAATTGTACTTTGAACACGAGTAGCTGGAAAAATGGCGTTTCTGCAGTAGATTTGTCCACAGCACCCCACACAATCCCAGGAAAAGAAAAGGTAAAATAAGCAAGACACCTGAGTTTCTCCTGTTTTGGGGCTTTAACCTTTGAAAACACAGTAAGAGCCTCCTCATTAGGATGACTGTGACACCAAGGAGATTTCACTGATTTTACTCGACAGTAAGCCGATAAGAGGGATCTCCATAAAATTCAGTTAAAAAAACAGCAGAGTCGTAAGCACTTCACAAAATACAATGATTACCACTTTGAGATACTATTTCTTTCATTGACCGTGGATATATAAAATATATTTTTTAAAAAATGTAAATCAGTTGAATCAATGACATGAAATCTCGTCGCCTTGGTTATATTTTTGGGACTCGTTAACTCATTTCATCGCTCGGTGCAGGTACGCTTGTAATTGATATCAGCGAACTATCAACATCTCTGCCTTAAAGTCATTCTGATTGGGCCGGTGGCTGGCGGTGATAATGGCATTCCTGTTTGTTCAGGAGATGAGCTGTTCCCGGGGGAGCCTGGGAAATGCAAATGGTGTGATAATGTCACCAGAGGGGTCCTGAAGCCTACTGAGATTACACACCGTCATTAGAAATCTACTAAGATTACTTCCCCCTCGCTGCTGAGAGGAATACTACACTTGAAATGAGTTTGGGTTTGGGTGTCCTTTTTTTCTGGCTCAAGATCTTCCTCACAAACTGCCCCCATGAGTGAGCAAAGTGATTTAAATTGAAAGTTACATTAAGCCCTATATTCATGAATGTGTTCAGTGCAGCGACCACAGATCTTCACCACCATAACCATCGTTCTGTCTTTAATTAAGTTATAGTCAAGTATGTTCACCCAAATCATGATCTTTTCCCAAAGATATTGTTCTACCCAAACCAAACCTTAAACCATCATCACCATCATCATTTATTCTTCAGCCATTTGATGTAGATGAATTATGTTGTCCTGCTGACAGGAGCAGTACAGAACAGTTAAAATCTTTATTTCCAGAATAAATTAATCTTTCACACTGGTGTTGCATTATTGATCAATGTGAAGTGATCCTGTGTGGAAAAAAATATAGAAAAATGATGCAGTTAATCCTTCATAAACAGTTAATTCAGTATGTATGTTTGTGTATGTATGTGGAACAATAATGTGTTAGCACACTGGGTGTAAATATAGATTTCTTTAGTCATCTACAGTCGTGACTGTTTCGTGTGAAAATGCAATACAACACACACTCTTTGTTGTGTTACCAGACATCATTTGGCTGCACATATTTATTAGCATAATACATCTCCATGTGAAAAGGTATCCAGAAGGTGTGTGAATGTCAGCTGCAGCAGCACTTTCAGCCTCAGAATAAAGATTCGGCATTGATCAGAGCTGCTGACTGCAGGTTGTGGAGGCTTTTTACGGTGGAGCCAAACAGTGAAGTCTAATAATATAATTCGCTGCTCCAAATAAGGCATACACACCAAATCACTGATGGGCTGCAATCCTGTGATCAAACAGGAGCAAACACAATGAGCTTTCTGGACAAAAGCCAAAAGAAATCATTGATTTGGAGGAGTGCAATGTGCATGATCAAAGGCTTATTAAATTGAACTTTTACAAAAGGACAACCAGATTTTTATTTGACTTTGATCTTTGTCGGCTTTGAGGCAGATTCCTGCTGCTGAGCCACATTCACGGTGAGGAGAGCTGCCGGACAGAGATTGATACTGGCTGCAGTGGCATTAATATGAATGACAGTGTTCAGACATCCATCAGCCGCAGAGCAAAGAGCAGCAACAGTGATGAGCTCCGAGGAAGCTTTGTGCATGTGTTGTATACGACGGGTGTCCTCGCTCAAACAGATGTCCAAACCTGTGAATAATGGTGGTTTTAAACGGTTGGCAGGAGAACAAATATATCTTTACAAAGGTCTTTGTCAGCTTCTGAGGTTTTGAGCATAAATTAATTAAAAAACATTTATTCCTGCCTTTAAAAAATCTCACTTCACTGACTCTTAGTTGGAAATCCAATCTTAAAATACCTCACAGCAGTGTCACTTGTGATTATACGGCATTACTTTGTTGTCTATATTTCTTGTTTATTTACATTTAGGAGGCGACACGTTACATTTAACACATGTTCAAGCTATTTAACATGATTAATTTATGGTTAATATATGATCATAATAGGTTAGAATAAAGAATTAAGGATAAACAGACGCCCCACTTTAATGCTCAGGGCACAATAAAGTAAATTAAAGCCAAAATAGCATTGTTTATGCTTTATATGCAGATGATAGTTCAATTTATAGTGAAATCTTCCCACCACGGTCATGTACTCCGGGAACGTGATGACACTAGAGTAATGATCCAAAGGTTAAAACCTCCAACAATAATCTGTTAGGTAACTGTTCTATTGAAAGCCTACAGATAATCTCCATAATTACACTTACATATAGTCCAATTTATACTTATAGCTGCTGATTGAGTTTGAACAAATGTAATGTTTTTGGGCGGAAAAAATTCATTATTTCATGTCATCATGTTTCCTGGTGCTGACATGGTGTGAAACTGCAAAGAAGCAGCAGTTTTATGACATTTCTTTCTCAGTTTGGCACATTTCGGGCATCAGGTGTCTTTTGTCGGGATTTCATGTTTTCAGCGTCGTCAAATGGCACCAATTCCATTTGCTTCATTACATTTTGTTTCTCACGATATAAAAACACTGGAAAGAGCCATTGTGGATACTTTCATGGTTTTTATTTCATTGGATCTGGTTTTGTAGTTGTGTTTTTCATTCCAGCTGTTGAAAATTAATTAATAGTTTGATTTACAGTGTTTGAGCCAACTCGAGAGTTTTTAAGGTTTGACCCAATATCAACTCGTCTTATTTCAAACTTTGAGCACCTCTAACAACCAGAAAAACAAGGACTGAGTGTTTTTGGCAGATTGTGAGAACTCAAGATATGTTTTGTTTTCTTTTTTTGATATATTGACATGAATGATCTAATCAGAAGTGATTGGGATGGTGATGGTGTTTTCATTTAAACACATTTTTTACCTCTTGTCTTTGCATGAAATGAAATATTCAATGGCAGCAGTAACTTATCCATGAACATAACCAGCAGAGAAGACTGAGAATATCACAGATTAGCTGGATGTTTAACGTGAGCTCCTCCCACTGATTCAAATGAGTGATATTGATTACGGCTCACAGTTAAAGTATGAAGCTGTCAGATTTATCCAGCGTGGCTTGTAATGAGCATAACGGTGATGATGAAATTAAATGACATTTAAATTTAAATGACAATTTCCATGACATACAGTTTACAAATGTGCTCTGTATGTGTGTGTGTGTGCAAAATCCATTAACACATCATTGCTATAAATGACAGTGAGTGATGCAAATTGAAATGGCAACGTTTCCTGCCTGCCGTCTTTCTCTCTCGTGCATTCACACACGAAAATACACAAATCAAATCAAGTGGAGCAGCATTAATGTGTTTTCTCCTCCTGTCAGCTGCAAACTTAAGAGTTTTGTCGGCACATTTATTGACGTGAGCGCCCCCTGTGATACAAACTTCATATTGCATGAGCTCCAGAGCGAGATCTGAATAACTGTCACGGCTTTATATGTCCTTGCTGTTTAATATTTTGATGTTAGATTCATAATAAAGGACATGTTATGTATGTAGAGGAGCTGCTTACCTTCCCGTCCAACAGCACTGCCTTTATAGCTTATTTAATCAGAACATCAGAGCAGGAAAAATGCTAAATTTAAAGCTGCAGGCTGCCTCCGTTCCTGCATTGTTGGTGCTTTACCAAGTGCTTTCTACTTACCCGTGGAAATGATCTCTCTGCTGGATGATAGCTTCAAATGAATCACCAGTTCTGTCAATCCATTATTAAACCCGGAGTCTTCCCGCGGAGCTGCCTGCTGGACGCTGTGGTCGCTCTCTGCTGTTTGAGCAGGGCGCTGTTCAAAAAGGGAACTCATACTCAGCGTCAACAGCCCTCGGATTAAAGGGTTCAGCTTTATAAAGAGCATTTGAAGCAGCGCACACGGTGTGGTTACCAATGATTTCATTTTCATCTGTAAAAATGAGCTATTGTTTGTTTTTCCGTTCGCAAATACCTGCAGCGTCTGACGGGAATAATTTCTCAGAACAGAACCTGCAGGCATCAGCTGATGTTAGAGCAACGGGCACGTAAATCATTCATGAAATCTAGTCTTTGTTATAAGTTATTTTAAATATTTATCCAGACATGACCATTCCTGCACTTAAAAACACATCTTTAGTTCTTCTGATTGAATCCTCTCATGTCCTGCAAGATGAGAATCAGCATCATTTAGAGGAACTTCAGGGTTTCTGTACAAAGAATCAGTACAAACTGTGTTCCTAACACGAATCAACCAATCAACAAACATTAGAGAGAATTGATAACATACAACAATTAACCTTTATCTTGTGTTATTGTCATTTTAACAGACCTCTTGCTAGCATGACATATCATAGCTCATTATCTTTATTTCTCAGGACATAAAGACAGTCCACCTTAATCAGGATTTCTTTAAATGTGATGTTCTGAATCACATTTTATCAATTCAGTTTGTTACTTTTTCATTTTTTTCATTTTGTGAAGCACTTTGTAATCAGTGTGTATAAATGTACTCTGTATATCAGTATATCCATATACAATACAGCAACATCATAGTCCTGTTCCTCTTTTATTTGTGGTTTGTAGAGTTTTTTGTCTGGATTCATTTTAGTTCTGTCGCACTTATTGGGCTGCACAATATTTCTGCAGCCCTCAGACATCTCCCCAAGCCACTGCTCTGAATGATAACACACTGTGTGCTAATGTGCCTCAGACATCATTCATCAGTGCAGCACCGTCCTCAGTAGTTGGCCCCGTGAATGTCACTTATTATTGATTTTAATTGGAAAGTTATTCGTGCAGCTAACAGCGAGCTGAATGGCGGAGCAGGACTGTTTACACACAGACTGTGGCAGATCTGTTTAGCTCAGATTTGTAGCTCTTCCTGCTGTGAGCCGCCACGATCAGTGTGAAAATCATGTCAGACATACGGAGCTTCACAGCGAAGCGTCGGCACTTTGCGTGAAACCAGACTCTTTGTTCCGATCGAGGCCGAGAAGCTCCAGATTACAATACTTGACGCAACGTGGCGTAATGTGACACGAGAGGACGCGGCATGAATGAAGCGGCCACGGCTTTCGTATGAGCTCCTGTGATGCAATTTCATATCGCATGTATTCAACACAACGCATGGATGCATCCTGGTGAGAACATTCAGGAAAAAAAGTGACCACAAGCTGAATAAACTTCATCTTCATCTCTACGGGATGAGACTGACATTATATTATTAACCGTAGTTTCATCGATACAACAGCAGCAGAAAACTCACTCACATTATCCTGCAGATGCAATAAATGCTCATAAATTAAACATCTCCAGTTGCTCATCACTTTTCTTTCAACTTTGACTTTATTAACATCCAGGATATTTCTCTAACCTTAGCCAAACACCTACCATAAAAAACATCAACCATGCTGCAGTTTCTTTTAGACTCATAAATATTTTCCTCATTGTGTCCCAAAATATGTTTGCTCCTGCCAATTACTTGTTCACCACAGCAGCATGTGTTCAACGGAGACTCCTGTATTTATTATAACAACACGGGCATGCACAAGTTGAGGAGAGCGGTGGATCTTACTGAGGCAAAGAAGGAATCGCCTCAAAATACAAAACTGACGAATATGAGGTGATGCTCGCTGCCTTTTCGCCTTCGTTCCCCGTAACTCTCTCGACTCCTGTCTCTGTTTCAGACGCAGTGATGTTCGTCTCGTTTCAGCACAGTGACCCTCTTTTTTCCTCTCACATGTGAATGTGTGTTTTTTAGTGTGTGTGTGTGTGTGCACGTTTCTGCACAAACAGCACAACATCCCCACCAACTGGATATAAAATGCAACTCCCACAGCACGAACCATCGATCTTTTCTTCTTCCTGCGCTCATGTCTCTCCTCCTTCCTTCCTTGCCTTACCTGAGCCTCCTTTTCCTCTTCCCATCTTCATCCTTTACATCCTCTGTCATCTTCCTTTCCTTCCATTTCCCTCCTCAGACTGTTTATTTGCTCCTCTTTTCTTTCCTCTTCCTCTCCTCTCCTTCTCTAACAGTCTGACCATCGCTCTGATTAGCTCTCTCCTCCTTGCTGTTGTTGTGTCTCTGGACTATAAACTGACAGCTCCAATAATTACTTGCTCTCCGTGTGTGACTGTGCTTTTTTCTTTCGGTCTCTTTGTGTATCTCTGGATTCATGCGAGTCCGTGTGCGTGGCAGAGCGTTAATAAGACGTGTTGTCTCCGTCTATAAGCAGCGAACATCCCCTCGCTGTTTGACCTCCTCACCCTGCTTATGTCGCTCTACTAACCCTCTGTCAGCGCCGCATCTCTACACGTGTTTTATTCCCGCTCTCGGGCGCTCGGAGCAGTTCTCGTTTTTCATGCCGGCTGAAGAAACGCGTCAGTTTAAGAGTTGTCATTTCTGTAAATGGTCAGCCTGTGAAGCAAAGCCCTGCCCATCCATGCATGGATCCATTTCTGCAACAAATGACCTCTGGCTCTGGAAGATGGCGTCCGCGGTCTTAGTCCCGCCTGCAAACCTCTGATTGACTTGGTTGCTTTTAGCCTCGATAGCAGCAGAGGTCTAGTGATGAAAAGGTCAGTGAGTCCACCACGTTGGTCCAGACTGATCTGTCTTGATTTGATGGATTGACAGGAAATTTTGTGCCAACACTCGTATCCCACTTAGAGCGACTTTCACTGGCTTTGCGGTGGCCTGACCTTTCCCTCGAGTGTCACCAGCAGGCAGCTTCTCATTTATCAAGTCGAATATTCTAACATCTAGTGAGCGGACTGTTAGAAATGTCGTGAATATAATAATGGTTCAGAGACAACAGTCTGCAATAGACTAGCAGAATAATGATTTTTCAATTTCCATTTCTGATCTTTAGTTTGAAATATTTATACATGTTGAAATGTCTCAAACATTTGGATGGATTGGTGTGTGATATAATTGTAATAATAATGGTGATCCACCTGGTCAGATCTGTGTCCAGTACTTTGGTTTTTGATTAAATATCTACTTAACTATTGACATTCCCATCAACCTCAAGGGTACTTTATATTTGGTGCTAAGGTGTTAGCATGTTAACATATTACATAAAGATACTGAACATTTTCTGATAAGCATTATTAGCATATTAGCATTGCCATCATGGGTACGCTGCAGTTTAGCTTGAAGAACTAATTAAACCATCACTAGGGAGTTCTTTTTTTTTGGCACTGAATCTGATGCCTCGTTATGACAGAAGTGAACAGACCAGCAGACAGCAGGTTGTCTGTTTCTATTAGTTTCTAATAGTTCTTCTCACTGCTGCCACTGGCTCACATGTTTCTGTCACATCAGACTAAACGGTGCTTGGGTTTGTTCTGAATCAGTTCAACTTTCTAACGTGAGCCAGCGTCAGAGGAAACGCTGTCGTCTTTAACCACAGGGGGCGCCAAAATCAACACATGAAAAGCAAATTGAGCTGCTTTAAGTATTTGAGCTGGTTAAAGCTCCAGCAAAAGATAACTGGATAATGACAATGCAGCGAAATCTCATTGGATTTAATGCTCGAGTGGCCATATGCAAAGAAAATACATAGATGGAGGTGAGCAACACAGAGGCCGGTGCAAAATAAGAAGGAAATAGCTGATTCTCTCAGCACCGCCTCTTTGTGACAGTTTATTTAACAGGCAGACCCACAAGTCATCTCAATCAACATGTAAATTAACGTGTCGACTTTCAATCATACATTTCATTATCCTCTCATACACGATGCGAGGACGTGTCGCTCAGCGTCTGACAGACAACACGTCTCGGTTGGATGTCATCCCATCATCATGTGTGGTTATATATGCACACGCATGCATACATTATTAAACATGAAGGGACGGAGTCAACAGAAAAATTAGGATGGATGACGAGAGAGGTGGAAGATCTGGGGGAGGGGACAGGAAGAAGAGAGACTGAGATGGTTATTTGGAGAGGTGGAGGAAAAATTGATCTTACCGTGTGAGATACAGATAGAGAGGGATCAGACAGAGGAGAAGAATTATGAGAGGACGTTAGAAAGAGGAATGGAGGGATGAGTTGTGTGTCGGAAGAGGGAGGAAACGATACGACAGGAAACAGCTGGAAAAGGCTTGAGCGAAGACGAACTGATAGGAGAGATGATGGGAGGATTCAGATAAGTGGAGGAGTGGAGAAAAGGAGCGATGCAATTGAAATGAGAAGTGCTTTTAGTGGAGAAGAGAGAGAGAGATGAAAGGGCGGGAGGAGAGGGCGACAAAGATGGAGAAGTGCATGTAGTCTGAGAAAAAAAAAGAGCTGCTTTCCATTTTTCTCACGCTGAGCTGGCCTGACTAAACAAATTAAATCTGTTCTCAGAGCAGCAGCGTTCCTCAGAGACTCGGCATCACATTGCACCTCAATTCTGCTGCAAAGTTTTTTTTTTTCTTTAAGAGGCGCCGCACAGATGTGTTTACTGAGCTGTAAAGTAAGAGTCCAGTTCGTTATATTAGCGTGAGTACGGTACCCGGGAGCAGTTTGATGGTCTGTTCTCAGGTCCACACGCAAAAGGTTCGTATCAGGTATGAAAAATAACTCAGAGCTTCATGTGTCCTCCCAAAAACTTCAACTTCTGAACTGTACGAATGCTCAGGTAGGAAGGCAGGCTTCAGATTGTTTTCTACACTCACCTATGTCATGAAATGTACACTTGAGGACAAAATTATTATCCCCCCTGATGTTAATAGTGAATTGTGTTTCCTTTTTGTTTGATTACAGCCTGCAGTCGTTTGTT
>JAOXYL010000059.1:1608046-1619659 GCA_028564955.1 Terapon puta
ACTATAAAGATGCTAAACCAAAAGTCACATGATAACGACTAAACCATGATAACAACCAATCCATCGATCAGGGAAAAACCTTCGAGATCATTTTTTGAGATTGTTGGTGTTATTTTACTGTCGGGTATCTAAATATAATCATCATGTGATTATCACTGGTGGTATAAAAAGATGAGACACACACATCTTCACGTTATTGTCGGTCATAAACAGTGATGTGGCGTTTCAGCAGTAACTGGGTTGTTTCGGAGAAGCAGGTTTTTTTTTTGTCACAACTGATCTGATCTTGTTTCAGTATCAGTGATTAAAGTTTTCCCATTTCAGTATCTTGTATCACAGTGATTGAAGCTGTTTACTCGGCCTGGTCTTTACTGTGGGCGTGACTCTCTAAATGAAGTGTGGATCATACGGTGTTTAACTAAAGGTCGCCGCTCGGCCCGATAAGATGCTTTCACTTTCGCTCTGCTGCATTCCTGGAGGTTAAATCCAGTTTCCCGCTCAGTTGATCATTCCTTGGCGAGGTTTTTTTTAGTGGAAGTTTGGTGAAACGAGTGACAGCGACGCTCTTGTTGTCTCAGGTCGTGACTCAGGTGCGATCCTGGCGTGGATTTCATAACCGCAGGCAGGACGCCAGGCAGGTGAGAGAGAACGAACCGACAGGTAACCGGTCGTTCTGTTGGATGATTAACCGACACACAAACTCTGTCCAAGCTAATCCAAACAAAAGCGTTGTGATCTGCAGCAGGTAACTCGAGTGTGTAAAATTAGGTCACATTTCTGACTGCTGGTTGGCTGCAGGGTGAAATCTGTTTATGTAAAGGAGCGATTAGAATAACAGCAGGAGGATGGCGAGGATTGGCCGCAGGCTGTTTTTCAGTTTGGTTGCATCTGTTGCCGAAGCGCTGCGACAGCTGACTTTTAATGAATCAGCTGATAAATTCCACATGCAGAGCCAAAGCAGCGATGACCAACACATGTTCATTTATGTGTATCCAAAGCTCTTACGATGTCCAAACACTGTTAAAAACACATCAATTAAGCACAAACTGTTGATTTGTCAACCACCAGCAGGATTTTTACGGTAAGTGCCCGTTTACTTAGCGGGTTTATTCACAGATCGTCCGTATTTGTGCTAAAACCGTCAGATCTAATGGGAGGAGGCTCAGGAAGCAGAGTGATTGCACATAATAACAGTAAAGTGTGTGTTTGCTTGTTGTGTTTATTATCATCTGGATGACCGGACACATGCCAACCTGATTTTAATGACGGAGGCCTTACGGGAAATTCTGGGAATTTCAACATGAAGTGTACAAAGGAAACGGACTCATAGAAGAAGACTGCAACAGTCAGACTAAATACTCGTCACTCAGTGATAGATGCAGGTTTCTCAATGACACAGATGCTGTTTAGTGGTAAAAAAGCATCTTCAGCTGTGTGAAGTCAGTCAAATTTAATTTTAAGATGACGAGTTTGACAAAGAAAAAAATGTCTCCAGACCTCCTGCAGAAAATGAAGCATTAGATTTTGGCATTTTAATGTATTTTGATGTGTAAATGTCACCACAGATGGCAGCTTTTAGTCAAATGTCCTTTCTTATTTGCAGTGTCAGAGAACAGGTGGTTATATTTAACTTTTTCAGGGATTTTTGGGGGGTTAATTCTTTTGTTTGTGAGTCAGTTCTTTGCTCAGGTGATTCAAAGCTGCAGGGTCTTTTTTCTTTCATTCTTTCTTTCCTTCCCCTTTTCAGTAAATATTCCTTTAGTCATTCTTTCTTTTAAAAAAAAAACCTGATGGTCAGCTCAGTATTTACTCGGGCACCAAAACTCAGATGCCCGATGATGTAAGCGAAGAGTTTGGAGTTCACCAAACTTTCTTCCCCCGGCTGCACAGATCACATGTGTCAGATCAGTCAGCGGTCACACATTTGTTAGAAACCCTGCACTACTTTTATGTTTTAACTCAGGGACTTTCAGTGAGGTGGCAACGGGGAAAAGGCCGTTTGTCACTTCAGGTGCGGAGCTGACACGAGGGAATGCGATTCGACTTGTTGTCAAACTGTTAGTTGGATTTTCCCAACTGCCCCGGTGACAGGAAGTGACAAATCTAAACAGCTCACCCCCTCACACACATACTCTGGGCCTCACTCACTTTATATGTCATTTTTTTTAAGCAACAGCAGCGTGAATTTCAAACTATACATCCCTCGATGGGGTAAACATCCTGCGTGCGGTGGTGAAAGATCTGGAAAATTAGATGTTCATGATGAATTCTGGGTGTTTTAGGAATAGTTGGGGAGCACACGTGTCGGTGTGTTGACGTCATTGTGGGCTGATGCATTTCCTACACTGACTCTTAGAAATGACTCTTACATACGACTAATTATCATCATTTTATTGCACATTTTAATGGATCTGTCAGAAAATATTTATGAGCATTAATTCAGTCATTGTTGATGAATGATTGTCTCTCTTTTAGCTCTGTTTTTGGTCTCCTCCACCTCTGCAGGGAAATATCTGCCTCAGCAAGTCGACCGCTGTGGCGTTTTCCAGCTTTTATTCTGAAAATCAGTCCAAGAAGTTGTGGTCAGATAGGTAAAAAACAAGCTGAAACCCACTTTAAAGCAACTTAATTCTCAAAGAAACACTCAGACAGACACTTTTCAGAAAAACCACCGTCTTGCTTTATGTTAAACAAATTGTTCGTGTTGACTAACCTGAGGATGTGAAATTAGGTTTCTGCTGTGAAAGTCCAGCACTTACTGGACTACACCCACCCGAGAACCTTCCTCGACCTACATGCAGGACAACAATGCAGTAATTTATACTCTTAGAAAACACAAACATTTTCCAGGCAGCAGTTTTCATTATGAACAACGAACAACAAGCCAACGAGAAGCAGCAGCGAAACTCGATGTTCCTCAGGCGACCTCGTGTGGTCGACTCAAGACTTCGGCAGGTGTGACCTGTCCAGGTTTAGTCTTCTAAATTGCACCTGAGACATTCGTTTCACAGTGTCAGGTGCACACACGGGTACTTTTTCTACACGGGGAAAGACTTGCGTACAAATGTCAGCTGGGCCACATTCCTTAAGAGGGAAGGCTCAGCTGGAAACACGAGGAAAGCACCTGCAGTTTAAACCGCCCTCGCCAGGTGTGGGTTGATGATGTTGGCTCGTGTGACGCCTCCTAAAAAGCCCAGTAAAACCACGGAGCTATGTAAAAAACGTACAAAGGTCAACGTGATGGTAACCTGCACAAGACAATAAGAGAAGTTAAAAAAGTTTAAATTAATAATCATATCTGAAAAACCTCAGATTAATATGGCCTAATCTGGCCTAACCACTGTGGGATTAAGAAAGTTCACCTTAAACTATAACACATTATATTATAACATGGGTGAGCCATGTTATAATTCAATGTGTTATAACTAAAGGTGAACTTTGCATGTTTCTGTTATTGGAGAGACCTGACATCGTTTTAGCAAAAATGCAAACCCTGCAGAGGTTTTGTTGATGTTTTGGTGATTTTGAGTTGTGATACTCTACGCTGAGGATGTTGCTCTTTACAGCTCTTTAGTGTGTAAGTCCTTAAAACAAAAAGCCACTTGACTCTTTCAGGACAGGAAATCATTACTGACATTTAGCTTGTTTATGGTGGAATTTTTACAAAACTTTTCTCAGCCCATTGTTTGAAATGTCCATTGATAGTAAAGGTCATATCTGTAACATATAACATAGAACACAAAGTCTCAATGAGTCACAACAGCAATATTGAAGCCAAAAAAAACTCTTGTGGTTATGAACCACTTCTCCTTAAAAACCACAGAAAGAGGATCCAAAAAATAAATGTGACTCCAGTACACAGATTACAACTCTTATTTGATGTATTAACCCTTTTTAAAAACTTCATATTTGTTATGTGCAAAATGTTTTATTTTGGGATTTTGCACGTTGCTCTGGTCCATAAAGATGCATCATTAAAACACAGAGTACAGAAATGATCGGCGGCTGTCATAAATGGACTTCTCTAAATGGACATTGACTCATAACAGCCAGATGAATCATTTTTCGAACAATGGTCTTGTTTCCTGTAAGAGATGATAACTTCAGCGAAACTACAGAAATCCTCTTGAGACACCTTTGAACATCAAACAGATTTCTCACTCTGGAACGAAACTCTCTTCTTTCGCTGTTTCGGCTGAACGTTTCCCCTCAAAAATGAAAATGACTCTCAAAGCAACCAGCACATCCAGCACTTTTTCACATTTTAATTTAACTTCAGCACGTGAAACAGACAGGAGGAGTTCAGCGATTAAAGGAGCTACGCTGCAGTTTCAGTGTCTGTCAAACAAATCTGAGTAATTTGGATGATTTCCAATCTGTCAACACAGTGTCTGCTGTGACTGCACATAAACTTCCAGGATTTGGTCATTTAAACAGTATTTCTCATTATTCAAACTGGGGGAAAAAGGGAAGTCATTTCAACAAGTGTACAACAACTTTTTTCTGCATAGCTGCTGGGCAAAGACTTGAAAAAATGTGCACATGAATCCTTTTTGTAAGATTTATAAAGATGCACATGCTCCTGTTTCATAAATCTCACACAAACACGAGCCTCATTTTCACTTTCGATAGTTTCGCAGAACGGCGGTGATGTTTTATGACGCCTGATTCATCACGTGAACAACCATCAGCTGTGATTATCTCATCTACTGTAAATGAGCAGTTTCACCCAAGATGGTCAATCATTAATAGCTCACACTGAAACTTCACGCACAGCGCCGTCATTTAGGATCAAATGAAGGAAAAAACAGGGAAATAAAAAGACGACGCATCACACATCAGTGATTTAAAACTTTATTTCATTCTCCTCATCACATTTCATTGCAGATTTTTCCAGAAAACTTCATGCAAGAGGAATAGTGTTTGGATTTTCAAGGTTTTTGTGCACTTTACATTATGCATGTTGTCAAACTTTAATATGGGGAGAACGACCAACCAGATTTTCTGATTCAGATCATATCAAATGAAGAACTAAGACCTCACTTTTACGAATAGTTAGCTTAAAATCGCTGTTTTATTTCAGTGAGGACAGTTTTAATGGTGTGTTTTGTTCATCAGGATGATTCAAAGTCCTGCAGGATATTATTTTCTTTAAAAAGGAGATGATTCGCTCAGAAATCTTTTAACTGAATGGAAGTTTACCATCCCATAGCTGGTTTGGGGCATTACCATCTGGGTCGGGTTGCCATTATTTTTGTATATATATCAGTGAGGTTTACTTATTCTACATTTTTTCAGCTGCTCGACAAATTCTCTTTAGCGTGATTATTGTTCGACCATGTGGAGACTCTGTCAGCCTCTTTTCAACCTTTTGTTGAGCAACAGTATTTAAGACAGTTGACAAATGAGAGGCGTTGTTGGCATTTCCAACCTTTAAAAAGCCCTCAGAGCTGTATAACTCAGGTGCTTCATCCTTTAAGTCTAAGAACGCTTTTTAGCCTTTGTTGAGATGCTTTCATAAAGAAAAAATACAGAAAAACTTGTGTGCAAAACGTGTTGACAAGACGCTTCCTTCTCATGTTGGGTGTGTTCAAGGTTTTCCTGTAAATTTATGAGCACTCCTTCAATATGACACTGATCTGGCCTCTGTGGAAGTTCCTAGTTAATGTGAAAAACTCGAACCTGATCTTTACTTTATTCATTTTGATCTTAAATCAAACCAGACTGGGCTGCTGCCACCAAGAATTTCTTCCTTAAGGGAAGCGTTGTTGAGAAATTTGGGACACAGAGGGAATCTGAGACTTTTCTCGTTCTTTGGTGGTGAATAGTATTTTGGAGAAGAGGCGGTAAGTCCATCCCATGATTGTTCACCTGCCCTGCAGCAAACCTCACAGGTCACTGCAGGAAAACCACTGGTGGACTCTCTCCAAGCTGAGATGTTTAACCAGCGATAAGCCGTCCTGCAAATAACATTACATTTCATAGTCACGTCCGGTGCTATTTTCATTTTCTTTCAGTTTCATTACTACATAATACATCAGAAAAAGGCCAAGCAAAGACAACAGAAGATGCTATCAGGTGTTTGGTTGTTAACTTTTCTATCTGAGTCATTCAAATTGACTTCTGAAGAACACTGAGATGTGAGAACGAAAACATGTAGTTCTAACAAATCCCCCCTTTTTTAACAATGGATGACAAACTTGTTCCAGCTGTTATTGCTGAAAGGTAGGAGGTTCGACGAAAAAAGACCATTTTGTTTCAGGAGTATAGAAAGATAAGATGCATCTTCATTGAGGGAAATTCAGTTATTGCAGCAGAACAAAGACAAAAACAGATGTGTAGAGAGTAACAGAAATAAATAATATGTGAAAATAAGATAATAAAATGAACAACAGAAATGAGAGTATTTAAGTTGCACAACAATATAATGTAATATATAGTATAACAATGGTACAGTGTGGGATAAAACAGAGGTCAGTAATACTGTCGTGAGGTATATAATCAGTCAACTTGAGCCTCATTACTTTGTTTTGCAAACTGAAATGCTTCTGTGATGGTAAGAATCAGAATTAGCCAAGAATATAATCATATGTATTTTATTTAAACAAACACCAGCTGGAGTTAAAAAACTTTAACATTCATGCAATGAAATGTATGAATTTGTATGGAAGTTTTGTGAGTTTTTTTGTGCATATTAGCAATAAAATGTACTATAAAATGTGAATAATATGCTTTGTCAGTGTTGCACTATCATTATTCCTAATACTGTAATAAAAACTGTATAGTTGGATAGTTTGACCATTTTATAAACCACTCAGTAAGATTTTAATCTGGATCACTAAAACTATCAGATACAAACTGTGGAGTAACTGTGATCATATTTTTATAGAGAGAAAGACAAATATTTGGTGGTCAACATCAGATTTAGCGTCATTTTGTTTTCCAGAGAAACTGTGATTCGTCATTATCTATTTCATTTTTTCAAATAATGTTGTCGACATCGAGTCCATCTGGAAACACACAATTAATAAAAACAATGTGAGTTTCATGTTCAGCATCTTGAATCACTTTGCACAACAAATAACAGCAGTTTTTTTTAAAAAATGTATTGAAACTGAGTTGGTGTATCAGAAATAAAAAGCTTCTCTCTCATCAGTAAGGACTTCAGAGGATTGAGAGGAGGAGATTGAATAATAAATTACATATACAGGCATGTTTTTTTTTGTTTGAACTAATCTAGAAATCCATTTTTTCTTTCCCCTCCATCATCTGAGTGGATGTGTAATGAGCTTAAATCTGACGGGCACAGTGAGTCAGTGATAAGAGAGCTGAAAGATAAGAAAGGAAGGGGGGGAGTCTAAATTTAAACAGCAGAGCAAAGGAATAATCTCCTTTTAAAGTACAACTCTCTTACAGTAAATCAGATGCTTCAGCTCAAAGCCAAAAAAGTAAATAATAAACCTGTTTAGCGATCGGCACGACTGGAAACTCCCAAGAACGTGGAGGAGGAAGAGGAAGAGGTGGTGGCAGCGGCCTTGGGGTTTTCAGCCGGGAAAGTAAAGCCAGATCGGGAATAGGATAACTTTTTAAAGAGATTTTTATCTGCTTTACTTGCACAATATCTATGCAAAGTGACCGCGGAGAACAATGTCCCAAACGCCAGCAGAGGCCCAGCATGCACCAGGAAAGGATCATGTTGAGGAGACTTGACTGGATGCAGGAAGTTGAAAGAGGAAAAGAGGCTTTTAGCATCTTTTAGCTGCTTGTTTTGGGTTTGTAGCAGACTTCCCATGTTGTTTGGTGTTTTTCAGCATCATCAGGCAGCTGTTTTCAGTGGACAAGAACAAGGCAAACCCTCTGTTTGCAGCTCAGGAGGCAGATTCCTTTTGCAGGAGATGGTGGAGGCCAAAACCAGAACTGAGAGATTCATTGAAAATAAGTTGGGTTTATAATTTAATGTGGCTGCACTTTGGAGGAAACAGGAAGTGGTGTTGATCAACGTGTGCTTGCCCTTTATCCAAGTTTCAAATCCCAGTACAGGCCACTGAATGGGAACACAAAATAAAGGACTCTGTAAATCTGCGGCTTTTCTGTTCGCCACCGTAAAAAAACACTGCTCTCTATCACAGCGAACAAATGACAATGAGACTTTATTGAGTCCAGTCTGACTTTTTCTTTAACGTCTCGGTGGGAGCGTTACAGTGGGAAACAAAACCTGTTTGTATAACGGTGTAATGATTGGCTTGCAGCAGGATATTTTTGTCAGATTACTTTTGGGGGGAGCGTTGTCCATCTTGGCCAACACCAAAGCTCGACTGCTTTATCATGGACACCAGCCCAACGATCGTCTGCTGTATCTGCTTTTATTAACGTCCCATGTGTCTTTCTATTTTAAGTTTTTGGCTCCTATTGTAAATCAACAACACAGATCTGAACAGAACAAAAAAGACAGTAGACTTCTATTGATTAATGATACAGGAAGTTTTTCTTGGAAATAAGTCCATTTCTACAGAGGACCAACATGCAGCTCTTCAATCACTGATGTTTAAGCAAGTTACTGATGATTCAGTGGCTCTGTGCACACTGAGCTAAATGCTAAGAAGACAAAGCTAACGGTCACCGGTGAAAATGTTCGCCATGTTTACCGCGTTAGTTCAGCCTGTCAGCATGCTAACATTTGCTAATTAGCACTAAACACAAAGTGCACCAGAGTCTGATGGGAATGTCTGCAGGTATTTGGTTAAAAATCAAAGTGTTACCACATTAACACGTCGACTTCTTGCCACTTGAAATGTGAGAGGATCACACAAGTCATCAGCTGATTGGTGTTTCCATCTTTCTCTGGAGGGTTCACTGGAAGTAAGATAACTGATTTTTATCCACAAGAAAACTTCTATCAGAGGATCACGACCTCACGAAGTCTTGTGCAAACACGTCGTTTCGTATCATTAGTTTGACTTCTGCTGGAGGTTGTTGACCGAACTCCAAACTTAGAGCGGGAATATAATACTTTCTTTGGCAATGGGCTGAATTTGTCATTCTGAAACTAAACATTCACTCCTATGATAAAAATGCAAATTGTCTTATCAGTGAGATGCAACGTGATGGATGGTTTTACAGTAAACTCTGCGGTTACATAACCTTCGGGTGTGTGCGCTTGTTTGTTTGTGTGCGTACAGGTGACGAGGGGAATACCTGTCACTTTAACAATACTGAAAGTGAACGGGCAGAGCTGTTTATGAGTCACAAACTTCATTGTTGTTGAGTTAAAATAAATCAGTCAACTCAACACAAGAGCTTCCTGTGCAGCTGGAGGTTCAAAAACAAACACATCAGAGTCCGTCATGTCCGAGGCCGTGAAGTCCGGCCTGCTTTAGCTTTTATCCGCTGACTGACACAATGAGATTTTTTATTTCACACATGAAGTCCCTCGTCTGTTCAGCATCACTAAAACGCAACCAGTATTTACCCAGCTGGATTCCTGCAGTCAGAGCTGATATTTATTGCTTAGTGTGATAATAATCTGTATTTATGGAGTCCATATAAAGTGTGTATACTTCTTTTCCTTCCTGTTTCTTTTCATATTTGTCCTATTTGAGCTGCTTTAACAAGCAAATTTCCCCAATATGAGATCAATGATGTTTCGACTCATTTGAACTTATCTGGATTTCTGCCGAGAAATCTTCATCCGTCGATCTGTTCGTTCTTCATTTACCTCCCCACGTTCGTTCAGTGTGCTGCTGAAAACCCAAAGGAAAAGCAGCGTTGAGTGAGAAGAGAAAGTTTTGATTTATTAGTGACTGCATTATACCGAAAAAGGCATCAGTTTATTGGAGTTTTACGCTGATGTTATAATCTAATCTAGACTGTGGATTCATTTTGGTTTACAATTTAATTAAAAATAAACAATCTAACAATGAACAAACGACACATGGATCATTCTTTTATCCTTAAAGTTTTACCAGAAGTATGTAAAACTGTTGGTGTGAGAGGAAACATTATGGCGTCACGTGATTGATTGATTCTGAAGGATCAGAAAAAGTCCTGATAACCTGACCAGGAAATGTTGAAATGTTTTTTGAGTTGAAGTGAAAATTTGGTGGCACCAAAAGAATCATTACAGTGGTCCCTCGCTTTTCGCTGCCTCGCTGTTTCACTGATTTCACAAATTTTGCATGCTTTTATTCATTTATTTTTTTTAACAGTGCATTGTGTTCTGGGACTGTAGATCATTATCAATCAGTCTCCTCCGTACCGTGTCTCCAAATTTGCAGAAATCTTCGATCGCTGGCTAAAAATCTTGATCTTTGGTTTCTTTCTATAATACTGGATTTATTTTTCTACGAATGTTTGAACTTTGAGAGTTTAAACAAGAGAGAAAAGTGAGAAAATGTTACTGCCTCTCTGATAAAAGTGTATAAAGTGTGTAGTGAGAGCTTTTACAGCCTTAAAACATCTATAATAATTATAAAAAATAAAGCTGACGACTTTACGGATTTCTCCTATAGAACGTAACTCGCATGATAAACGAGGAACCGCTGTGATATTTATCAAATGTCTCCACAGTCTGACCATCAGGTGTTGAGATATTGTGGACCTCAGGTAAATGAACCCTGGTCGCTCCAACATGCCGAACATCTGGCCTGAAGTTTGTCTGTTCCTGAGCAGGAATTTCCTCTCTCATTATCGGCCCGGCCGGACTCAGTGGGACGTTCCTCCTCCGCTCTGCCTCTCTCCTGTTAGAAGCCGGACTGCAGAGTGTCACCTCTCATTTGTCTCTGGAAACAATGGCACAGTTATATAACCGCATTCTTCGCATACTTTCACTAAATTTAACGAGACTGATTTTTCAGGCTTTTACGCAGAAAGTCTGTGCGACCAGAGAGGGAGTCCTCTGAGACTTATCAAACCTCTGCAGAGTCCACCTGAGCTTTCTTTAAACTGAGAAGTTTGAATTTGTTTCCCTCAGGTTGAGTCTGAACTCCTGTGACCAATTTGTAACCATGACAACAGAGTCAATACCGACATCAACACATGCGTTAGGTCTCGGCGCTTTAACCGTAAAGAAACTCAACTCAAAGACGTGCTGGACTCATTTTTTTCCTGAAGAAACAGTCAACAAATATGTGTTTAATCATGGCTGTAATATGAGATCTGTGTGTGCACTTAAATGTTCACAGAGGCAATGTTAAACTGATAAATATTGGACTGTCATTTTGGAGACATCAGTTCCTACCTTTAACTATGGACGGTCACATTTCTGGACTAACTATTATACATTAAATTTATTCATCGAGAACTCACTTCAGTAGACAAATATAGGAATTTGTGTAATACATGTGCCACAAAAACATCCTCGGTTTCACCCAGTCGACCTCAAAGTGCCCTGACCACAACGTGAACGGCCATTTTGAAGACTACAAACACATTTTTTATCCATTATGTTTGCAGGCAGGTTTATTTTGAGGATTAACTAAACAAGAAGAAATCCACATTTTTATAACTTTCATACATATTTACTGTATAAATCCTCCTGTATTGTATTATACTTAAACACAGTATCCTAACACATTTTCTCCAGAACATTGTGATTTATTAACCAAATATCTGTGT
>JAOXYL010000059.1:1693948-1706472 GCA_028564955.1 Terapon puta
ACAGCCCTACAAGAACACAATCATTATTATTCCCATTACAACACCTACTTATATTACTACTACTACTTCCTCTAGTACCACTATTCAATTACATTCTTCGAGTAGTATTTTAGTAGTACAAGTACTGCTATAACTACTACTACTGATATTGTTACACCTGATGCGACTACTGCAATATAAGTACTGCGACCACCAAAATACCACTACTTCTTAAAACCTATCTGTTTAAAAAGGCCCTTTATTGATGCTACTAAATCTCTACTATCTGAGATACTAATACATAATATTACAATAATATATTATCTTATAATATCTTACTATTTTATTGCAATGCAATAATAATATTGTTTATCGCTGTAATGACAGCGGCAACATAAATATGGATCTTTGTGACTTTACCTTCTGTGGGAGGGAAGCCGGATGGTTTTCTACGATCAGTCTCTTGAGGTAGTGCACCCACAGTCTCTTCTCCTCCTGGTTCTTTGTCTGCAGTGATGGTAGCATTAATCATCATCAGGAAGTGAAGCACATGCTAATCGAGACTTTGCGGGAAGGATCGGAGGTTACGCTCACCTGGACGACGTGCTGCTGTTTGGGAATCGTCTGGTCCGACACTTTGAAGCAAAGCGGATCCTTCAGAGTCTCGACCAGCAGCAGATTACAACACTGCAGAAAAAAGAGAGAGGGATGTTAAGGCAAAGAGGAGAAGAAACCCACCGCGAGACAACAAACGTGGTTATCTGAGAGATAGAAAATATGTCGATGAACATACAAATATGTGCGTGCTGTAGACGAACTGTTCCAGCCTCTTCTTGGCGATCAGCAGCATCTTATCGAACAGGAAGAAAGCTCTCTCCTTCTTCACTCTGTGCACTTTGAAGGAACCTTCCAGAACCAGCTCTCCAAACCCGCTGAGGTCCGGCCCGCTCCAGTTCACCAGGAGGGACTCGATTTCCTGCGAGGAGGAGGTGAAAGGTCAGAGGTCATTCAGACAGAAGCTTCAAGGACAAACTCTCCAAATGGGAGGTGCAAAGCTCATTTTTGCTCCAAAGCTTTACAGATTTTTGTGTTATGTTCCTTTTCTATAAAGCTTTTTTAAAGGGAACCATCTTAATGTTGGTGTGTAGGACTCACATGGACATGTCTTTGTTTTTGTCAGACTTATAATCTGAAAGCTCTCTAACAATTGTGACTCCGGATAAAGTCACTGGGCGTCAAACACGACCTTTTTCTGGAAGCTTTCAGCAAACCCTGCACAAATACACTTGATGAATGCCGCCTGTGATGGAATTTGATGATTAGCATAATCATCCAAACAGCTGTGAAAGGCTGCCTGTTCCCTCTGTCAGCTGTGCAAGACGACAAAATTAGAAAATATAACTACAACTGTCAGGGGTGTGAAATCCCTGAGCTTCTCCGTGACTTAAATAACAGAGGGAGGGAAACTTTAAATCCATTACTGTACGGTGTAAGTCAAAGTTTATTCTCTCAGCTCTGAATGAGTCTTTTTCAGCAGTCCTGAGTGTTTTTCCAGGTGTAACAGAGGTGAAAATGAACAGAAACCAGCAACAGAACTCATCCAGAACCAGCTGTCCAGCCTCCGTTTGGTCTGTTTCACATTGCCGGGGGTCGAGGTTATTCTTAACAGGAAGGAATCTTCATGAAAAATAAAACAATCTCTCCTTAAACCAGCTGAACCGTCTTCGATCTGGACTCGAGTGAACGCTTCACCTCCGGTCCCAGCTGCACGGGAGGTCGAAGGTCAACACCTGTGCACTTCCTGCCCCGTGAAGCTTCAGAGGTTAAAGGTTAAAGTTACGAAACTCCAGCAGCCTCCAGCCCGACCGCGAAGCACAACTTTGATATTTTCCAGAATAACGTCGGTCGGACCTGGTTGATGAGTCAGCTCCTCTGCTGGGGGACAGGCAGGCCTCCAGCTGTGGTGACCTTTGACCTCATGCAAACAGCTGGAGCAGAGAGCGATGAAGCTCCAACAATGTGAGCTCATCGGACTGCGTGTTGATGATGACGTGAGTTTATGTACATTAAAACTGTACTAAAGTTTAATGAGCGCTGGTGAAGGCCAGTCAAAGACGGATGTTTTTATTCAATTTTCTAGTAAACACAGCGGAGGTCTGGAGGGGAACAACAGTGATTAAAATGTACCTTGAGTCTTTTCCTAAAGACTTACCTATGATTGTGTACGTTCAGGGTCACAAAAGTCCAAGAAACGAACAAATAATAAAGACAAAACTGACAAACTACATTAAAGGATTCATTATGTTAAAGTGTGGATGTATGCCTGCACTCATTTGTCCCAACAGGAAGAATATTTGGAGAATAGTGGCCGACTATCTGGCATCAAGCTAATCTCCACATCCTTAAGATTCCTCATCACAAAGTCCATAATCAGTAAAATATTAATAAAACATCACGGTATAGAGTGTAAAGTGCATACTGGTCTTTAATTGATTGTCTTCGACTCAACAGAAACAGAAAATGTTCAGAGGTTGCACAACAAAGACCAAAGCAGAGAAACGGCAGAAATGACAGGAGAGGCTTCGTCCACGTGTGATGGAACAAGTTAATAACATGTAATGAAGCCAACACGTGTTGGAGGAAGTCGAGGAATGCAGCGTTTGTAGAGTTTGACACCTAAAGGTCGAGCAGCCGACCTCCAGCTGTCTGAGGGGGAGAAACTGAGACGAAGCTCCGGCAGCTGCTCGAGTCTTCGCTGATTTTAGTTTGAACACTTCGTCAGCAAGAACGTTTCAGAAACTCAAAGATGTTGAAAACTTCATAATTTCAAGGTTTGAAACCATTCAGAGCTAACTGCAAGTGAGCGAAAGCTTTAAAAGTACCTCATTATTATTTTAAGTACAACTCAGGTCATATTTTACATTTTCCTCCTTTCCAACAAGGAGGTGAAATAATCCACCGCTGAAAACAAAAACACTGTTTCCTCTTGTTTGAGTAACTTTAAAATAAATAAGAGATAAAAACCACATTTCCCATTTTTAGTACGAACAAACTGGCTTGAAGCTCAGAGTCAGAGAGGATAAAAAGTCACAAATTATTAAGACATTGACTTTTTCATGGGATTCGTCGACAAGATGAGAATTTTAGAATAATGAAGCTCATAAATTTCAATCATCCCTGTGTGAACTTAAACACTGTCTTTTTTTTAAAAATTAGACTTCATTCATTCATTATTACTTATGACTTATTCTCCAACTATAAACATAATATTGATCTTTACAGAAAATATGCCTATAAGCTTCATAAATCTCATGCTAATTAAAAAAGGCGTTCCTCAGGGAGCTGTCTGAGAGATACAGCTTTTGAATCTTCCTTTTAAAAAAGTACATGTGAATAAAGTTTATTGTAACTGAAAGAATTGGTCACCTGCAGCCGCACTGCGTGTTCCTGCTTCCTCTTCATGTCGTTGATGTACCAGGCGACCGCCGTCATGGTGATGATGGCGTCCTCAACGACCTCATACCCGGGGTCGCTCTTATCAAAGTGCTTGGAAAGTTCCTGAGAAGAGACGGAAAACTTTGATAAAATAAAAGTGAGCGTGTGTGTGTGTGTGTTGAACTTTCGGGTTAATGACTTAAATACCAACACTGAAAGCGTTCGGTGTTACACAAATGTTTTTATAGGTAGGGAGTAAAAAGACCGTACAAAACAATCGAACCATTTCACTCGCTGACACGGCAGTTCATCAGAGGAACGACTGACGCAGGGCCAGCCGAGGATTATGGGAAAATCCCAGCACAGCTCTAAACACAGTTTGACCAGTGTTTAAACTGGCCACTGTAGACAGAGCAACAACAACACTAAATAATACAGACCAAACATCAGAGAACAAAGGCCAGGCTTTAAAACAGTGTGTGTGTGTGTGTGTGTGTGTGTGTGTGTGTGTGTGTGTGTGTGTGTGTGTGTCTTAGTTTCTCTCTGTTTCATCATCCTCCTCTCAGAGGTGGGCTTGGACTGGAACCAGTGAAGAAACTCAACAAGTTTATTGGGAAAAGCTGCATGTGTGTGTGTGTGTCTTTGTGCTTTAGTGTGTGTGTGTGTGTGTGAGCGTGTCTGTGAAAGTGTGTGTTTTATGTTTTATGGATGAAGACAATCAGTTGGATACCTTCAGATGTTTTTGTTAAGACATTTGCGAAGGTTGTGACTGATGACTGGAGTGAGAGTTGGACTTTATCAGAGAAATAATTATGTGTTATTATCCTGGATGGATTAGCAGCGGACCTGCCAGAAGAAAGGTGCCTTCAGTTTTCCCACACAGGTTTTATTTAATAATTTGTAAAGTGTTTTATAGTATTTTGTAATTATGTGGACGCGCGAATAAATCTGGATCTCCTGAAAGCTGTACACCATCAGGACAGCGAGGAATGAGGGAGAGACTCGGAAAAGGAACCACCAACAAAGAAGCTTCATCTCATTTCTGCAACCGTCACCTCAAAATCTACTATCAACCTTCTTTCAGGAGGGCTGGTTTCATTTTTCCAGAGCTGGCAAAAGATCATTAAGCTTATTTTAACAAAGAAAGCAGTGGCGGAGAGCTGCTTAGCGAAACTTTCAGAATTTTTTTTGTCCCCTTAGGGCCTCCGTATGGTTGAGCCTCCAACATCTATACAACATTTTTCTGATTCTTTATTCATATTCTTATTATTAATATGAATAATAAGAATGCAGAAAAATAAGATTGGTCAACATTTTAGAACGCAGAGTTTTCATGGAGGCTAAAGTCTTATTTTAAGGGACTTCCTGGCACTACCTCGTGCTACATCTTCTTACCCTTTATCACTTTTATTTCCCTAAGTGCCTGAGAAACTCTTTGGAAACGTTGCATCTCTAATTCTTGAAGACATCTGTGTTTTGTTCGTGTTTATTTTTCACTTCCTGTTCTCCTCAGCGGCTCTGACATGATGTCACCGTCCCGTCCTCGTTTTATTGGTCGCGGGTCCTGATGACAGTAAAACCCGACAGATGTGAGCCGACGATGACGTGCAAAATAAAACCCCACATGTGGGACGTGCGTTCGTCCTTCGAATCAAAGCGGCGGCTCGCTGAGGGGTCCGTGTCCTCAGCCGTCCTCGGCCTCCGCAGGATGTTTCTCGCTGAGCTCAGGAAAAGCTTTATCGCTGTGTCATTTTTAGCCAAAAAAACTCTGTTTGCCGACTGCAAACAGACTCGTCGCCTGGAAACCGAAGCTTTACGAAGCTCCGTCGGCTTCATCTGGGAAATCTTTCAGCGTCAGTGAACCAGAGATATTCAACACCACATAACTCCACAAATATCAGCTGTAAGGATCAGTGGAGTTAAAAACACAGAGCGTACATCTTTCCGTTTGACGGCCCTCAAAAGCATCATTTATCAGTTTTTCAGTCCCGTTAATGGACTGAGTGATATTTGAGATACTACATGTACTGTCTGTTATATCTATTGAGGCATATTCTGTAGCAGCAAGTGATATTTGGAAGTAATTTCTGAAGTATTTTTGGATTACCTGTACAAGTAAGCAGTATTCAAACAACTACATGTTGTATTTTTGGGTTTCCTGTAGTTATAAGTGGTTTTCAAACAACTACGTGTAGTATTTGAGGTACCACCTGCAGTTATAGGTTGTATTTTAAGATTTATATGTAGTATTTAGTAGTATTAGCAAGTAATATAGGAAGTATCACATAGTATTGGAGGTGTTACCTATAGTAGCTGGTGGAATTATGAAGTAATTTAGGTATTTAAGGATTACCTGTGGTAGTGGGTGGTATTTGAACAACTACATGTAGTACTATTGCTATTGTATGTGGTATTTTAGATATGACATGTAGTATTAGCAGATAGAATAGGAAGTATCACATAGTATCTGAGGTGTTACCTGTAGTAGCAAGTAGTATTTGAACAATGAAATGCAGTATTTGAGGTACCACCAGTGGTTATAGGTGGTATTTCAAGAATTATATGTAGTATTTAGTAGTATTAGCAGGTAATGTATTCATGTCGTATTCATGGAATACTTATGAGTGGGTTGTATTCGAACAACTACATGTAGTATTTGAGGTACCATGGGTTGTTATAGGTCGTATTTTAAGTATGAATTCTAATGTTTGGTAGCATTTGCTGGAAAATTAAGAAGTATCACACAGTATTTGAGGTGTTACCTGTAGTAGCAGGTGGTATTTAAGGATCCTCTGCACCGGTTTGAGCAGGTACGTCTCCAAAGGCAAAGAGTGGTTCAGAGTCGTCTGTCTCTCCTGGAAGAAACGAACCAGACTTTTGTTTTTCATGCACTCCCTCAGCACGGCCACCGAACTGTGGAGAGACAGACAGACAGACAGGAAGAAAGAGAGAGAGAGGGACAAATTAGGAATAAAATCAACAATGACTGAAGTCTTAATGTTTTAAAATCTGCTCAACACAACCTGCTTGCACTGAGCTTCGATAAATATGCACTTGCTGAACTTTACGTCATTATTGTGACATCATTACACTAGAATACTGAATAAGTTTTTATATAAATGGCTCTGATTGGACTTTGCAAAAGCAGACAAAGTCCTGCACGATGATATTTTCACATGAGGCTCGGTTACCAAATCCAGAAATCAAAGTCTGAAGCCACTGTTTGATCTTAAAAGGCTTTTTCAACTTCACACAAACGCGGGTGATGCAGCAAAATATAATTCATCAAACAATTTTCTCCGGAGGGGATGAAAAGGTTTGTCATGACTCAGCATTTCCTGCAGGCTTTAACTGAAGAGTTGCATGAAACTTTTTTTGTGTTGCTTTAGACTCGACCTGTTGCGATACCTGAGGCGAAGAGTTCAACAATCATCTTTGATTTTTCTGGTTCTCAGGCTTCCTGTCGCACTAACTTTGAAAGACTTTGGATGTCCCAGCCATGTTTATTTCCCCTCTGATCTGGTATTTATCGTTAGCCACATTGCTAACGTAGCGATGTCAAAAGGCCGGTCCACCACAGACTGAAATATCCCAACAACCACTGGACGAATTGTCGTGAAATTTCCTTCAGACGTTCGTGGTTCCCAGACAGCCCACTGACTTTGCAGAGTCCCTGGAGGGTTTTTTTTCCATCTGAACGCCCAATAAGAATGTTTTTGATGTCGGTCAGAGTTATAAAGCTCCAAACGCTTCAACATCCAAGCGAAGAAACAGAAGTACAAAACATGGAAATACCTCCTAATTCATGACAAATGACTGTTTGTGGCCTAAATCTGTTGTAAATTAAACTTTTCTCTTGTTTTCTTTCTATTCAGCTTTCTTTTCTCACTCAAGCATCTTGACAAGGACATGATTCAGGATTCAATAAGAGCCCCGATAAACAGAACCAGAGTCCAACGACCTCCAAGAAAGGCTGATGGATATCCAGGTAAGATTACAAGCATCGACAAGAGGGAGCGAGTTCGGCCGCTGATGAACGTTTATCACCGCGCGAAGACGTCGGGAGTGAAATTTAATAAGAAAGGAGAGATTGGGAGCAACGAGAGGAACACGGGGAGGAGATCCAGAGGATGATGGAGCTGCAGGAGGCGAGGGGGAACTGACGAATATTCATCAGGACGCGGAGGACGGAGGGATAGAAGAGGAGGTGAAGAAATGACAGATGGAGGTGATTATGAAGAGGAGGATGAAGGAGGAAAAAAGGACTCCGCAGCTGTTTGGAGCTCTGACAAACATTCATTACAAGATTAGGGAAGAACGAGAGGAACCGAGGAGATGGGAGAGCGAGCCAAAGTGATGAAGAGAGGTCTGCGAGATGACGCAGGGTAGAAGAAGGAGTTCGGGTTTTCTTTTCACGAACATTAATCAAAATCTGAACAAAGAAAGGAGGGAATCAAATTAGACAAGGAGAAAGAAAGGCTCAAAGAAAAGACGAGGGGAGATCCAGAAGGTGAACATTCGTCCAAAAGTTGAACAAAGACAGAAAGAAACTGAAGATGACAAAGAATTTGAGGGCGTCGGGACGGAGGAAGAAAAAGAGACGTAGAGGAGGAATAAACCAGATTATGAAGGACGATCCTTGAGATGATGGAGGGGAGAAGGAAAAGGGGAAACTCCTCAGCTGCTTTGAGTCCTTTTTTGATAAATTCTGGGGGTGGAAGATGGAAATCCGTCCAGGTGAAGGAGAAGGAGGAGACACAGGAGGAAAAGGGGGAAGGTGGAGGTGGTGAGAGGAGGCAACGGAGGACAGAGGAGAGTCCTCGACCGACAAACATCCATCACAGCAGGACGCCAAAAAATCTTGGACGGCGGCGGTGAAGTAGGAAGGAGGGAATAGAAAGAAAAAAAGGGGGAACTCTGAATGAGGAGGGGTGAAAGAAGGAGGGAGGAGAGGAGAAGAGGAAGGAGGTCAAGGTAGCGATGGGGGTAGAGAGAGGAGGCTCCAGATAGATGTTAATCACTGGGGGGAGTCCGGGAATTCAGAGCAGCGGTAATATCTTCTACAGACTCATCACTGATGTGTTCAGCAGGAAGTCGGAAGCTTTTCAAAGTAAACCTGCAAAAGCGAATAAAATACGAGAGAAATTTTTTTATTTACCAATATAAAAAGCAAATGTGCACAGGTGATACTAAATCTATAATCTAATCTATAATCATGGTTTGGTTTAGGCCCTCGAAGATTGCAGTTACAGTTTATAAAAAGCTGGAAAAGCTGAACTCATATTCAACAATAGGAATACAAATATCACATCCTTTTCTAACATTAACCCTCATGTTGAGATACGATCTAACACCCAGTAAAGTTTAGTCACAGATCTTCAGACTAGCCAAACTTTTGAATCGTCTAAAGAAAATGTTAGATTCAGGATGTCAAAGTCCTGAGTTTAACTGAGCATTGATGCCCTGTGAGATCTCGTCCAGATTAATAACAGGCCAAAATCTCAACTCTCCAAACGTTTACATAATCTAAACCAGAGAGATCGTCTCATCTCGGTCCTGCTCCGTAACAGATAAATCATCTGTATGTTGCATCCTCTCAGGACTTTCCGGCTTTTTGCAGGCAGGAAACTTTGAATTCATACGGACGTCAAAGACTAAAAAGCCCCGATGTGACAGCAGAGAGGTGAAGCCGTCGCCTGTGATCTCAGACGAGAGCAGACAGAGGGAAATGGCCTTCAGCCTCAGATAAACACTGACCTCCGCATGAAGAATTTAAAGCACATGGCAGATATGAAAAACGTACATCAGAGACATTCCTGCAAACTGAGCTTGGAGAGCTTCCCATCGAATCCCCCGCAGAAAACGAGACTTCCTGCACATTAAAGCTCACCTGAGTGTCGTCTTTCCTCTCATTATCTAAAGTAATAAGTGTGGAGACGACGTGACACACAGACAGAAATCAGTGCTGGTCTCTGTTAGTTGTTATTACAGCACGAAGTGAAGACAGTTTTCATCTCTGCCTCCATCTTCTCGCAGACTGTGGATAATTACAGCCGCTCCCAAGAGCCTGAATTCATCTCCAACAATCAGCAGTAACGTTACACCAGCCCGCACTCAAAACACGATTAACCTCCTCAAATCTGCACCTTCCCCTCCATCTACCTTTACGTTTGTTTTCATTTGCAGAAAGCAGTTTAAAGGTATCCAAGTGACTTTTCCCAGCAGAATAACGCAAATTTTCGTCTTTCAGCATCTGGCTCAAGCTATATGATGACGACACTGAGATGTTCATGCAGTGACTGATGGATGCAGAGTCTGAAAATTCATCACATCAGCGTCACTTTCAGCCATCGCGGAAGCTGCTGCTGAACTTTCTGTAAATTGACTTCAGCCACACATCCAGCTGCAAACATCTCCTGCCCACATGTCACCGTTTTTGCAGTAATTTCTTCTAAACTTTGATCAGCTTGATGTCGGTCCAGCAGCCACCAGAGAGCGAAAAACTGCAGCTTCTTGAATTTCTTAATAAATTGGATTTGTGGAGATGTTTGGAGATGATCCAGAAGAAGCTAACGACATCTGCATTTTCCTCACATCAGCTGAACTAACACAGGATTGAGAAAAAAATCATCGAAACAGATCATCAGAGGACGACGGTGAGGCGGAAACTTAATCTGACAGACGAGAAGGCTGTGACGGACGTTCTTCTGTTGTTAACAGGAAGTCGGCTTAATGTTCGATTCGCTTCTCGAGCTACTTGCCAAACGACAGATGCAGGAGACATCTGTTTGGAGGAAGAGCAGGAAAGCTGAACTTAAGTCACTTCAATCATTTCAACCTGTTTCCTGTACGTTTAAACTCATTCAGCGATTTTCTGGAGATGAACGTCAGACAGAAAGAAGCTGAACGCTGCACGAGAAGTGAGAAAAATAAAAGAAAAATAAAACTTATTTCTCCAAATTAGAGGATTTATAAAGTTGCTGATCCCATTTACACTTCAAGATTCAAGACTTTATGTGCTTTTAAACCCATCGCATTTCACAGTTTGTAACTCGAAACAGGAAGTAAAGAGCAGTTTGCTGTAAACAAAATATTTTATTCTTTATTTACACAAAGAAAACTATTTCAAATTTTCCACAACAAACTAATTTAATTAGGGCTCATTCTTGTGACGGGGATGATGATTAAAATGTACAACGCCCTTGTTTTTCAGCAGTTTCCCTCCAAAAATGTCTCCTTTTTTTGCTGCTCCTGATCAAATAAATACTTGAAACTCTCCCATGATCCTTTCTCCGATCGTGAAAATTGAGCTGAGCGAGCCGTGCTCCACATTTTGGTCACAGTAATCGTTCTCGGCTCGCCTCCATGTTGTTTTGCTGGTTCTCTCGAATACTGTTGATAAGATGGAGATTTTTCAAGATGGAGATGACAGCGACCATTTACAAAAAGCTCCTCGAAATCTGAGCTCTGTAATCTGCCATCTGAGCTACACTTTCACTTTCACGCTGGAATATTTCCCCGTTCTGTTAAAACTTGGCTTTAAAGACGTCACTCCCGCCCCGCCAGCTCCACAGCTCATCGATTTACAGCGTTACAAACAGGACACGCATCCAAGTGGAGTTTAGCGGCATAAATTAAGCCAGCATCTGTCTCAAACTTCCCTCTGGATCAGCGGCCTGAGATTACACCCACGTCTGTTAATGTCATTTTAATGGCGGCCTATTACACGATACGTTACGGCGATACGAACTGTTATGATGTTTGCGAGAGAAAAAGATCTTTAATTCTGCCGTTGGCGATTTCAGATGGCGGAGAAGCTGCATTCCTGGAGTCTTTTTTCTTTTTTTGGGGGGTTATTTCTCTTTTTTTATGCAGGATAACTAACCAAACAAAGACTCTCATCTCGTGTTCCCGGCGGGGGCTGCGCCGGAGTTCACAAACCTGCAATCCAGCACATTTCCCTCCAAATCTGACCCAGCGGATCACAGTGGAAAAAATTCAGAGCCGAGGCTGACGAGTCCAAACGTTTTCTGTTCTGGTGATTACATTACAGCCCGAATTCACTTTAAAGCAACAGCTCGGGGAAACACACTGAGGCCTTTTCTGCTGACTGGCTGACTCTCGCCTGCACCTCCCTGAGATCTGTTTGTATTTGCCGACCTTTATTTACAGACTGATTCATGTGTCGAGTGTCCTGAAATGAAACCAACGTGCAGCAGCAGCAGAAGCAGCGGCGGAGTGCGTTTTTGGACGCCGCGACGCCTGAAAGGATCCAGGAGAAGGAACAGGAGTGAGAGCGGGACATGAACCGACGCTGGGAGCTTCGGTTTGGTGGTCTGAAAGCATTTGACCTACTTATTTTTATTGGAGTTTAATGGAGCTTTAAGGAGGCGACAGGCAGAGGGAGCGAGGTGAAGGAGGGGTCGACTTCAACAATGAGGATGTACGCACACACACACACACACACACACACACACACAGAGGCATGTATGGATGCAGATGAAGGTTTTTACTGTGTGTACGCTCAGAGCTGGGCAGAGATCCAGTCGGGTCAAACATCTGTCTGTCAGATCGACCGGGAGGAGATGCAGTGTGAGATCCTCTCGCAGAATGAAAAGACAAACAGCCCGAGATGGAGGACGAGACTGGCGTACATCTGCACCGAGAGGAGGGAGAGTTTAACAATCACACGACGACAGCTACGAGGCTTTGATGGCGCTGCCGCCGCTGCCAGTCGAACACGTGTTTCTGTCTCTTTGACCGACTTTCTCTTCGGCGGCGAAGCTGGAGATAAGTCATCTGGACTCGTTTGAGGTTCTCGAGGACGCTTCACTTCTCGATAACCGAAGACAGCTTTCGGATGACAGATATTTTTCAGATATTACCGTGACCTGGATAACTGAGAGTCTTTTCTTTCTCTGCAGGAGACACATTTACAACCACAGTCAAGTCAAGTCAAATCAAGTATATTTGTACATGAAGCACATTTAACACAATAAGACATCACCCAACGTGCTGCACAACAAAATAAGACAAATAAAACATTTAAAGAAGAAAAAGACAAAACAAATTAAGCAACTAAATTAGAGTAAGAGCAATGAAGGTATCTT